>JAMPIV010005977.1:0-24019 GCA_024509875.1 Oreohelix idahoensis
ACCTAGAACAGCTAAATACGAGTCTTAGTGGGGTAAACCTAACGAACAACACAATTAAAAACCAACCATATTACTGCATGATAGTTAATAAAGAAAAGCGTCGAGAATGAAGGATATAACTGTAACAAATGCTCCTATAAAAAAAAAACCACAAACTGGAATGCGCACAAAGCAAAAGCAACAGCAGAAACATGCACGCTAGCATGATACAAGAATTTACAGCTAGCAGCATCTCTACATTGCCATCCTCATTCGGAAAGTCCCTCCTCAATCAGTGCACAGACTGAGGAAAGCATCCTAGGACCACGAGTAAAGGTAGAAGCGATATAAGCAACACCGATTAACAACTGCCCATGACTGAGGTATATCTGGAAGAGCTGGATGTAAGTGCCTGCCAATATATCATCATTGACCAACTCACGTGGCAATCACGTAGTAGGACAGACGTGGCAGCAGATCTACTTGCAGCTCAGCGACCCAAGCACTCTTAACCTCATCCAGAAAGTTGACACTGGTACACCTCAGTTGGGAGACTGAGGGTCGACCCAGGAGCCGTAATACGCGGCCTATAACAACAGTAAACCCGACCTCATCTGGGATCGCGAACGCACAGACCCGACTACGACGCTACGGTACTGACCGAGTGCAACTACGTCACTACAGCATACCAGCTGCTGCCACCCCAACGCATCGATACCAGACGATCATCGGGTATGGGGAGATCATAACAATAAGATAACTGCCTTACATAAATTAGGTTGGAAAACTGCCCAACGTACGCTACAAGTTTTGAACACTTATAGTCAGACGACTATGTACATGAGAGCCCACAAGTACACAATCGTAACACTCATTCCTAAGAATTCAGACAGCCTATGGGCTGGCAGAAAACTGCAACTTAATCATCCAATACTCTAGAAACTTGAACCGAGCTCAAAAAATAAAAGAAGGCAAGCGATCACTGAGGAATCAGCAGCTTAGCGCAGACCGCGCAAATTTCGCAGGCCATGACCTTCCAGCATATGTGGCAATATCTAGCTCGAAATCGTATAAGTACTTCAATCGCAAATCAGACCATACAATCTATCACTAGAGCATAAATAGAAACTTAAGCTGACAACCTACAACATTCCCAGGATCCCAAATTCACAAAACACAGCGAGACACTGGGTCTAAAGCACTAGATCAAGAGCAATAAAGTAACATCATGAACCCTAACTACCTATAGCTAGATTCGACATTACGAGCAGAGCACAAGTAGCTAGACGCCTATAAGTCATGTGCAACCATAGTAGCCTGTAGAGCTCTTTGTCAGGACCTGAAACCAGTAAACGTATGACAAGCGACAGTATGGACTATACCCAATGGTTCTCAGTTCCTTTCAAATGCAGAAACATATGGCGGCACTTTAAGAAGAGAATAATCTTCTTTCACTGGATAACAAAAAACTTCCACTGTACTCTCATAATAGACAGTTAAACCATGCTATACATGAACGCACAACACACTGTTTAGAACCCGAGGTGCGTCTGCAAACTCCAAATACCCAAACACGAACAATCCACGAATGGCCCTTTGCCACACAGGTTCCACGTATCTCACACCCCCCGCCACCAGCGTATTCTCACTATCTATTGACAGTCTACCTGACCTGGCACAAGAAATTATCTTAAAATTCACAATGTCCTAGTTTCTGTCTTCTGCCTAGATGACTCTCACCCTCACCTACAACACCGTCGAATATTGCCCATAGAAAGCAACATTAAATTCCTACATACAGCTACAAAAGTCTCGACTAAATTGTTCGTCCTTGCATACTTCTCTACCATACCTACGTTGTAGCATATTGTCGAGAAACTATAATGATCACAGCAGACTAGACACCATACTACAAACTACCAAATACATGTCGGTAAATTTCTCGATACTTTTACTTACCAATCCTCAGCAACTACAAGCTTTCTAGCGCAAAAAAAGGCAAAGCTATACTATAGCCTTAACACCTTCATACACTACATAAACATTATACAAACCTGAAATATCAACGGAAGATCAAGAAGAAAATCGCAACCTCACAGAACCTCGTTGGCAGACTAGCACGAAATTACATGAGATAGAGCAGAACTGACATGGAGACGCGAAGTCAAAATACTACAGTCCTCTAGTGATAGCGACAAACACCGCTCATACGAAGGCATACAACTTTGATGCAAACGTTCTTCATCTAAACTAAGCCCCATGAAACTCCTGAGTGGCGCGAGATCTGACCAGCGCGCGAATAACCCATGCACCACTACCTGATTTGCGGTCGAGACTAATACCTACAACATTGCTCAATACATGCTATCTTGCTGACTTATAGCGAGTAAGCTCGTCACTATCTAGCTCACTCACCTATCCCGCAAGCCTGACTATTATGTCTCATACTCTCTCTAGAGAGCCATCTATCTATCTCCATCTTTCAATGATTCTACATCTTGACTCAAAAAGTACGTGATCGCGCTGCGACATCTCAACATACACAGCACCTTACAAAGGAGACTTGTCTTTTGAGCACACAAACTTAGCAATCCCCCAGAGCGTTATCTGAGCATTACACGTCTCTGCTCGATACGCTATGTAGACACAATCATATCTGACACTTCATTCATCGCGCTAAGCAACATCCATAAGACCGCATATAGACACCTAGAAAAGCCGTTTCATATACTTAAGCAGACTGAAAATATTTCTATCTACACGAGTCAGAAAGACAGCACACAAGCCTATCGTGCAGCACAAGAACTTATTGATCAGATTACTAAACCGTTCACACAAGACATACTCAAAGAAATGACACATCCTCAAAAACGCATCCATTACAAGCTCAAGTATCAGGTACACATTCTCCCTCTGTCAGTGGAACAACAACTACATATGCTCATCAAAAAAACACAAAAACGGAGCTAACAAGCCTAATTTGTAACACTCTGCGATCTACCATCTTGCATCACCCCATATTACTTTCGTATACTCGAACAAAGCGAATAACCTGACCACGAAATCCACAAACGTAACCCTTGTAGTGGGGTAGAACTAATACTCTCTTCACCACCCTACACATTGTGTCTCATCTTAGTTAGTCAGAGCATAATGCGGGAGATGGTAAATCGCATACTCTATAAGCTCGGCTTAGCTGTGGCAGGTGAGACGAAATACATCGTCCAGTCTACTTCAATCACAGATGTGATCAATCTTATTAGAGGACAAGTAATACGAGTCCGTAATATAACAATTACTGCGTGCTAGGAGTTTGATATAGGTTAAAACACATGCATTAACCTAGCCAAACTCCAAACATCCAGCCATGGTCCCGCGACCGCCTCAGACCACCCTCACTACCGCCGCACTCCAACAAGAGGATCCAGCCAATATAGCAGGCCCTCTGTGTGCGCACTAACTTCAACTATACGAGCAGAAACTAAGAACTGGCCCATTCCAAAAAAAACCTGTTTTAAGATCATTGAGCTTTTTGGAATGAACGAACACAAGTGAACGACATCGTAAATATTCTCAGATTCACAGGACACATAGTCCACTTGGGCCACACATGAAAGAATTGAGAAATAAGCTCAAAACTCACATACTCAAAAAATCATAGACTTGTGTCACAAGCTCACGGATACATAGGGAATTGCACAACCCTACTTCTGCTAGTGCGGATGGATACTGAGCGAGTGGACAGCGCAACATAAAGCATGGCGGAAATAATTATAGAAGTGGAGAATAAGGGGGGGGGGGGGTTATATTTTTTAAAATGAGAGAAAGCAGTATGAACAACACCACACAAATACGATACCCCCCACAAATGCCCTCACACTACATCCTACAGTGAACGGCAGATTTAGCACATAATCAACTACAAGCGAGACATTTGTAAAAACACACAGAGCAAAGAGAACTGAGGCTAAACACCTCCTAGGGCTAATTCAAAACAGTAAGACTACACATAGGGCGGGTGGGGAGGGGGGTGGGGGGGCAGATAAATGGTTCAGTCTACCTAGCACTATCTAAAGAAAGATGCTTTAACAATCAACCATGGGGCGCAAACACAAACACTAATTTTTCAACCTACGGACAGGACATTGCTTACTTAACTCTCACGAAGAAATAAGAATATGACCCATGGGGGGGAGGAGGGAGGGGAGAGTTTTACAGGTTTTATAATCATAACAACAACACATAGGGAGTTTTTTAATTGTTAGGGGTGGGATACACGTGATGAGAATTAATTTATAGCGGGTATATCTTGCCAAACACATATGAAACATAGAAATCATAAACCAGAGTTGCGCTCCGGATCACTAGCGTAAAGAAATGAGTACAATACTACAACATACTGCTAAGAACCCAACCACTGAAAATACTCCTATCACTAGCTAACTACCAGAACCGTACAAGGTTTCACATTATGGCATCAACTTTCACAAAGAGCAAACGATTCTGTGATGAGGTGGATCAAGACAAGACAAAGACCACTATATAATTATCAACTGTGATAACCTGCTTACGCAGTACTCTGCCCGTGCCATCCAATGATTATTCTCTCTCTTTATATTCTCACTCAGATATGCAAAGCTATGTATCCAACCTCAAGGCATCTGTCTTCTGAGTCTGTGGTTATTCACATAATATCTTTTTGCTTGGGCCGTTGCATTTTCTCGGATCTACTCGACAGAGATTCCAAGTGTGTAATCGTCAAAATGGAGTAACCTCACGTACCAACCTAAAGATTATAACACATCCCTTAATACTGAAGAGTTTCCAGTCTTTCTCATTGTGGAATATTGACAGAGTGAGTATTTCCCCAGATCGTACTCGATTATTGACATGAATAACATATTTATTCTATAATAATAATAGTTGCCTCTATCGCAAGCGAAGATTGCGACACGCTTCAGACTTGCGAGTTGTGACACATCCTGTGCCGTGATCCTTAATAGTGGCTAATTAGTCCTATTTTACGACCCTACAGCCCCTTCCACATACGGGGCACCCATGGTTAGAGTCGAATAATAATGTTGCTGTGCATTTTGACCTTTCTTGCATCACACACTACACTTGCCTTCTGCTTATCAGCTAAATTCTGTACTGCAATGGCGACGCCTTTGATTAAATGTTTATCCAAGCCAGGCAGAGCGATTCTCATGTGCATAGTCTCCCAGGGATAGGAGACAATCAATTTTGAACAGACGGCTCAACTGCTTTCATGTGCTCTTTGAGAATCGTTTCTCTTTTTCCCCTGCTGTTCGGCTTACCATGGAGAGTTTGATGCTCGACAATCAACTGCTTGGAAGAAGTTTTCGGTGCAAGCGAACGACATGTCCAGCCCATCTAATTTGGCCCTCCTGCAGCAATGTGTAGATGCTTTTAGATATGTTGCCTCTGTTGAGGAGACCTCAAATAACGATACTCTATCATGCCACTTGATCCCCTGAGAATCCAGGCGAAGACAGCTCATGTAGGAAATGATTTAGCTTCTTGGCGTGTCCTGCTATACACTGTACCGTGTTTTACGGTCAATAACCGGAGGGTAATGAGACACTATGGCATGATATACTTTTATCTTGGCGTCGGTGGCCACTAATTCCTTGTCGATCCGGACATTTGTTCTCTTATTCTTGCCCCGAAAGCCGCACTTGCATCTTAGTATTGTATCTGATCTCTTGACCGTCGCGACGTCTCGGATGTTCGCAATCTTGTTAAGTAAGGGTACTGCCAAGATAAAACGAAGTTAGTCACCCACTGTAGACGTTGGTTCTTTATCTGCGTGTAACCTATTTGGTTTCGCCTATGTAATCCTAAGGTCTTATCCCAGGAGCCAGTTGCCAAACATTTCGTCTAGATTTCTTTCTTCAGTATTTGAATAGTGAGAATCCTAAAGTAACATGCACAGCCAACGCACGACAAATCCCTCCTCATAATGTTCTGCATGTTCCATTCTGTGCAGGCTGTTGAGGCACAGTCGTCCGCAAATACAGGAGTCAGAGAATCATTGTTTCATTCAACCCTTTGTAAAGAGACTAGTCTCGCGTCTCATATAGAATTACTAGCTTCTCCTATCTGTCCTGTAATCGGATGATGTAACGCCGCCAACTAACTGCCTTCGTAACGTTTAGAGAGCATCTTGCAGCCACAATCTATCATACTGAATCAGGGTCCAGAGAAGCACACACTCCCATGTTTTTGACACCTGTTTGTACACACGCAAAGCGGTTCAGAAGGTTCTCCACTAATCTTCAATTTCCACCGCCAGCTTACCATTCATCGAAAACTGGCGGACAATTGAGATAAACCTTTAATCAGGATATGGCACGAATTTCGCGCGCCATTCTATAATTCACTCACACAAGTCATGCACTCTTCTCATCTCTCAACCAACCCAATCTACTCGCTCTCATTCCTCTCAATTCCTCTTCCCTCACCTCTCTCATCTCTCTCCCCTTCCCCATACTCCTCGTTATCTTTTATTAAAATATATTATTAAATTATTAAATATTAAATACTATTATATTTTAGATCTATAACTATAATAAAAATATATTTATAGATAGATCATAAAAACGCAATAATATTTAGATTATATTTTATAATCAGATTATGTCAATAATCACAAGGTATTTATTGATTGATAATAAGTAATCTTACTAATTTTTCTGTCGTACTTTGTTACCAATAACTAATGTTAGCATTTACATCGTGTTTGTATCAATGATGTGTTAGAGGTTTCATGATGACTAATTACAGTGTTTTAGTTGTTATAATTATCATGATTTTTTATGATTTTTTCAGCATGTTTGATGTTTACAAATGACTGTCTTTGAGGTTTGGTGATTAGTCCGTTACCAAAAAAAAATAAAAGGTTAAAAAAAATAAAATTGTCCAAACAAAAAAACATATTGTAAGACAGACAAGGGAGTAATAAACTAACGAAAAATAAACAAAAAAATGAAAATTTGAGAGACCCTTATGGTTATATAATGCTATTTAAGAAATATAAAACCAAATTGAAATACAAAAATTATACAAGAATAAAATATGAACCTAAAAAAAGAGTTAAATTTAAAATTAAACTAATAAAATAATAATTGGTGTAAATCAGGGTGGGTAAATAAGATGGATATGGGTACATTGGTTAAATAAGGTATTGAAACAAAAAAAGGATGTGCAAGATTGTAACGTGGATTCGGGGGGTATTAAGAAGGTAACTTTTTAGTGGTGTTTTTTTTAAACTTCTGTGAGGGGGGGTTGATAATGGTCAGGGGGTTGCGGGTTTGGTTGGGGGTTCTGTAGATTTATTTTTATTCAAGGTAAGCTTGGCGGGTTATAATATAATTATTCTAGTAGTGATAGTGTTTTATCCGGTATTTTTCCTTGGGATGTTCCTATCAATGATGTATTGGTCTCCTGAGGTTACATGTTTTCATCTATTATTATGGACTGTGTAGATTGGAGCATATTATTCTTATGTCTACTTTTGAGTTTGCATCTCTATTTTTATGGCATTGCCATGAGATGTTTAGTCTGCAATGATAGAAAATTTAATATGGACTTTTCTACTGACATATAAGTTGAGGTACCTTGTCAGTTTATTTAGGGGTTTTTTTCCAGTTGGAATGTTTTATAAATTAGGTCTAGAGATCATTGCTGTATAATGTGACAGACCTTTTCAATGAAACGATTGGAAATAATTACCCGCTACAGCATTGCGATTCACAATGAATACCTAGACAGTCATATTTTTTATATAAAACAAAAAATATAATTTAAAATTTATAATAAATGAAGATTAGCCTAGTTAAATATAAATTTTGTGGATGCTTACAGAGACTGTTAGGTTTTTAGAATATGGCCTTTAAGTTAAACTTCCCTGCACCCTCTTGCTTATCGAGTTTTTTATTTTTATATGCAAACGTTATTTTTTATTGAGATGTATTTTTCAAATTTTAAAAAACAGATTTATTTTTCAGGAATATTGAAGCTACGTGCAATGCGGCAATGTACAGTATACATTAGTTTCTTATGTCCTGTTCGTTAGAAGTAATTTAGTGATTTAAACAGTTTCAACTAGAATCGTTGCAATACTAAATGTGGCATTACGGAAATCTAGTGGTCTATGATTTGGGAATCTACAAAATTGAAATAATGGCGATCACCCCCCACGTTTTCTAATGGCCAGTGGCTATTTAGTTTAACGTCAGGCCCTATGTTTGGAATTGTTTTGTTTTTTGTTTGTTCAATACAATTTCTGGAATGTTTCCTGTTTATAGTTTTGTAAGTATCATTCAATATTTTCATCGTATGCTTATATTTAGCAGTAGATAGTAAATGGAGTTCATTACATTTGCAGTATATCGGCGATTTATTAGCCCAAGTTGATTCGCCCTTAAATAATGATTCAGAGACAAGAGTAACAGAAGGTGTATTGTGAAATTTTGTAGTGCGTTGTAGTAAGTACTCAATCATGTTTTTTTGAAAGACATTCATACATTTAAAAAGCATGTTGTTTTGTCAAAATTTATGTGTGCTGGATGTGTTGTGTCTTTTCGCCACTTCTGCCCATTAGTTAAGTCTCAAATTTCACTTCATAGTTCCAGTGGCATGTAGGCCAGCGCTACTTCTACTGATCATCCTTTTGATGCTCCTGCTATGACTGAAAGAGGCTCCTTTTGGATTGAGTCTAGTTTTTTTTTCGATAGAGGCCATTGACTTATTAACAATATTGGCATAGTCAAATTTAGCTCTAAAAAATAATTTATATACGGTGATCACTGACTCGTTGTTAAAATCAACTACATTTGATCTATTTCAGCTTATTTATTAGTCCTATGCTGTTTTCCACTATTTGCTCTAACTGTTTATTCTAGTTCAGTGGTTTTTAACATCATTCCTAGGAACCTACACATTGTGGTCGTGGATATTTTTTTGTTTATGTATTTTAATATCAGTTATACTATTTTATACGCCCTCCAATAAAGATAATTCCTGTTGTTATTTTTTAGAATTTAGATCAAATCCCCGTCCATGCATTCAGTCCGATACATTGCCTTTTTGTTTTCCTGTTATTTTTTTAAAACTTATTTTGAGTTCTTTAAATTCTTCTTTATAGATACAAGATGGCGGCGTGGTAGGCCGCACTTTTTGTGTTGTGCATTTCATGTCGTCGTTTTGGAGTCTGCATCTGTGGTAGCAGCCCTCATTAATGCTGTATGAGTTTGTAGTGTGTTTGGCTCATTTTCTGGATTGTGTTGATAAGTATTTTAAAGATGAAAACATCAAGTTTGCCTGTCATGTGAGTTCGCTGTTTGTGTTTACCGAGTGAACAAGATGGCGGTTTTTTTGTGATGTGTCAACCGGACAGTGTTTCAAAACATTACAGATTTATTGAGGGCTATTGTTACTGCTCCAGGTACATTTTTGTATGTACCTGCAAGGATACTTGGAGAGGAGATGGGCACCGCCAAGCAAACCTCTTGCCCACTGAAATGTTATGATGGAAAGTCAACTCAGTAATAATTTGCCGGATCGGCCGATGCCCGGATTAACAACGACCGCGCTCTCATTGCCCCTTGAGAGTGATAAGTCAACGAATGGGGTACAAACACCTGTTTTGAAACTTCCAAGAGAAAATTTTGTTGTTGGAACTTGGAATGTACGCACGCTATATGCGTGTGGAAAAGTCAAAGAACTAACACATGAACTTGTTAGATACTCGTGGGACATCCTGGGCCTAGCAGAAGTCAGATGGACAGGATTAGGTGAATCAATAACGGATGATGGTCACAAAATTTGGTTTAGTGGAGATGAGTCTAAACATCAGCATGGAGTAGGTTTTATCGTACATAAAGATAGATTGAACTCTGTCATCAGCTGCACCCCAATAAATAGCAGGCTTATCACCATTCGTATTGCAGCACATCCAAAGAACATCTCCATCATACAGGTATATGCCCCCACTACTGACTATGAGGATGAGGCAATTGATACATTTTATGACAATTTGGATGAAGCAATTAAGAAAATTCCAAAGAAAGATCTTCTCATTGTTCTAGGTGATTGGAATGCTAAAATAGGGCCAGATGCATACGGTCACTGGGCTGGCACAGTGGGGAAATTTGGGACTGGAGAAACCAACGATCGAGGACTAAGGCTACTAGAATTTGCCAGCAACTATAAACTAACCCTTGCAAATACACTATTTCCTCATAAGTTATCAAGAAGAACAACGTGGCATGCCCCAAAAACTGAGATACATAACCAAATTGATTTTATTCTTGTATCCAAAAGATTCAAGTCCAGCATTAATAAAGCCAAGACTAGGACTTTTCCTGGCGCCGACATTGGTAGTGATCACGACATGGTATTGATGACGCTCAAGCTTAAACTCAAAAAGAACTATAATCAAAACAGATGTTCTCAGTTAAGATTCAATTTAGACAAATTGAAAGATCCAGAAATCGCGGGAATCTTTGAGGCAACTGTTGGAGGAAAATTCGCAGCTCTCAACTTTTTGGAGGATGATATCAACTCAATCACAGAGAACATGAAAGACGTGCTCATTGAATCAGCAACAGAAATACTTGGTAAAAGAAAGAAAATAAACAAACCATGGGTTACAGATGACATTCTGAAGTTATGTGATACACGACGGGAAATGAAAAAGGTTAAGAAAGAGGTTCCTGAAGCAGCATGGCAATACAGTATGGTGAATAAAAATATTAGAAAGAAAATGAAACAGGCCAAAGAAAAATGGGTAGCTGATCAATGTGAGTCCATTAATACGGGGCTAATAAAAGGTAACAGCAAGGCAGTTTTTGACACATTAAGAAGACTATCAAAACCCCAACAGCCCAGGGTAACTGTCATAGAAGATAGCAATGGGGCTCTGCTCAATGAAAAAACAGCTGTAATGAGAAGGTGGACAGAATATTGTAAAGAATTATATAACTGTAAACTTGACACTGACTTAGGCATATTAAACAACATTAAGTGCGAAAACAGAGAACTCGGAAATGCAGCAATACTACGGGAAGAAGTGGAAGAGGCTATATGTTCGATGAAAGGAGGGAAGTCACCGGGTGTGGATAATATACCAGCAGAGCTCTTGAAATATGGAGGACCAGATATAGTAAAAATCATGACAACAATTTGCCAGAAGATATGGAGTACAAAAAAATGGCCAAAAGAATGGACGCAGTCATTAGTAATACCGCTTCCAAAGAAAGGAAATCTAAAAATGTGCAAGAACTACAGAACCATTAGCCTTATTAGTCATCCAAGTAAGGTGATGTTAAGGATACTTTTGAACAGAATAAAACAGAAATCAGAAGAAATCTTGTCAGAGGAACAGGCTGGCTTTAGACCAAAAAGAAGTACCTCAGAACAAATCTTCAATATTAGATTACTGATCGAAAAACATCTCCAGCATCAACATGATTTATACCATAACTTCATCGATTTCACAAAAGCCTTCGATCGAGTCTGGCATGAAGGTTTATGGCAAATAATGAGAAAATTCAATTTTGATACCAACATCATAGATATCATTGAAGCACTATACAAGGACGCAAGCAGTGCTGTTTTTGCAAGCAATGACATTGGAGAATTTTTCAAAACAACTGTAGGAGTTCGCCAGGGATGTATCCTGTCACCAGTGCTCTTTAACATTTATCTAGAACATATTATGCAGGAGGCTCTCTACGATTATAAATCAACCATATCGATTGGAGGCCGACCTCTGTGTAATCTACGTTTTGCTGATGATATTGATCTGATAGCTGGAACAGAATCAGAACTTCAAGACCTTACCTCTAGACTGGAGAAAGTAACAAGAACATATGGGATGGAAATTAATATAGAAAAAAGCAAGATATTGGTGAATAGCCATAAGAAACATGTTCCGACCAACATTACGTTAAATGGGCAAACGTTAGAAGAAGTTAACACCTTTAAATATCTCGGGTCCACTATATGTAGTGATGGAAGATCAAATAAAGAAATCAAGACAAGACTTGAGATGGCCTCAGCTGCCATGACAAGGTTGAATGTGATCTGGAAAAGTAACATCAGTTTTCCTGTGAAGATCAAATTATACAAATCACTTGTATTATCTATTCTCTTGTATGGGTGTGAGGGCTGGACACTCACTGCAGATACGGAGCGAAGGATTCAGGCTTTCGAGCATAAATGTTACAGAAGAATTTTGCGCATTTGCTATAAAGAGCACAAAACAAATGTCTATGTTAGAGAGAAGATAAACACCTATGCAGGCCATCAAGAACCACTTTTGTCAATAGTGAAACGTCGAAAGCTTGCCTGGTTTGGGCATGTAACTCGTCATGACTCCCTTTCGAAAACGATCCTCCAGGGAACAGTCGAAGGTAAACGGAGAAGAGGAAGGCAAAGAAAATCCTGGGCTGATAACATCAAAGAATGGGCAGGACACGGTTTCTCCACACTTGTACGCATTGCTGAGAATAGAGAGCATGGAGGACCCTGTCTGCTGATGCTTCCATCATGGCACCCCTACGACCCATGACGGGTTATGGGTTGAGATGATGAGTACACACAATTACTAATGCTGTCTTTCATTCTCGTGATATGGTTTTCTTGTTTCCCAGATTTTTTGTTATTGAATGTGATGATTCTGGTGTGAAGAATTTGGAACACTTTACATTTGAGGACTGGCTTGGCTCACGAATGTCATGCCCTGTGGTGGTGGTCCCACTGTGTTTTTTTCCTGCTCTTTCTGTTTCCTGTTGTTGTTGTGTAGTCCATATTGATTTCCAGTCAGTGCTTGGGCTCTCGCCCTTCGGCCTCTGTCCATGTTGTGATATCTGCACTTTCTGTCTCCTCTATTGTAATAACATGCATTAAAGTAATTTTGCTGGCTGTATTATATATTTATTAGTCTTTTTGTAATTCCTTATAATATATATTTTTTGGTTATTTATTTCTTAAAGACTATTAATGCCTTCTGCACAAACTTGATGGAAATATTTGGCATGCATATTCAGCTTGCACTGGTGATTTAATTCACGAAGTTTTGTCTTTCTAGCATTTGATTGCTCTCATTAAGTTTTCTCATTCCCATTGCCTATTTGTGTCTTACTCTCAATGTTCTTTAGCAATATTTTAGAGTGGTTTATTGGATGGCAGGAGTTTCATTGCTTTTTTTCAAACAATTCTAAAAAGTTTTATCTATATCCTCTGATAACTTGCTTAGTTGATATAGCACCTTCGTATGGCCTCATCATCACTGGTTTAATTTCCTCAGTGCGATTGTGTTTGCTGTCCATCAAGTTACTGGAATGTTAATCTTAGTGTTTTTCTTCAAAACTTTACCCAAGCTTGTGTTGGGTTGTAGCTTTTTCAAATGTGTAGTTATTTCATATCATTGTTTTATTTCTTGTCTGTTCAATTTATTTAGCGCTATCAGTTATAGTTTCTCCAGTTTGCATTTTTGAATTTAAGGGTAATAGTTTTGGGAGTTACTGGAATAGGTGTGGGTATTATAATTCCTACATTTATTTCTGTGGTTTTAATGGCGTCTGAGCTGTGGATTTTGGTCTTCTCGCTCACTAAAACCCATGGCTTTTATACATCCCTTCTTGCTCACTGACTGAACAAATTTATTTCTATTAGTGACCATCACATCTGGTGGTGTCTTGCAGGGCAGCAACAAAATGTCTCCACGCTGCTCAGTGAGATGCCATCCTTCGATTGGTGCCACAATTCTTGTTCATTCTTTGCACTTCTGCTTCCACTGTTCTCTACCAAGTTGCTTTTGGCTGGCATAAATTTTAGCTTTCTTTGAGGTTCCATATCATGGCAGTTCTGGTGATGGTGTTAGAGTCTCTTCTGAAGATGTGGAGGTTTTTATACTCTTGCTTCCCATAATTTCCTACTTCGTTTTGTTATCAAGTTTTCTCCATTCTTGTTGAGCTTAGAATCCAAGAAATATTACTCACTGTCTTTCTGCATTAAGTCAGTTTTCAAGATTACTCCCCTTATGTTATAAATTTCAAATTACAAAACAACTATGTCACCAGCCTACTGCTATGGAAACACCTGTTAAAGGTAAATTAGGGAATTCAATACCAACAGAAAAAGAACAAATGAAGAGATGGGCTGAGCACTTCATGGAGGTGCTAAACAGACCACCACCAACAGTAACACCTGATTTTAATAATGAACATCCACAACCACTTTGCCAATAACTTGCGATGAATTCACGCTGGACGAGATCAAACAAGCCGTTAAAAGATTAAAAAATTTTAAAGCTGCTGGAGTTGACGAAAGTTCAGGGGAAATGATTAAAGCAGTTAATGACAACAACCTCTTGAGAATTTTAGATATTATAAATGAAGTATGGAGAGAAGAACAACCACCACAACAATGGAAAGACAGTATTATTGTAAAGTTACCGAAGAAAGGTGATCTATCAGACTGTAATAACTGGCGTGGTATATCTCTATTATCAGTACCTGGAAAATTATTATGTTGCATGATGTTAGAAAGACTTAAATTGCATGCTGACGAAAAGATCAGAGAAGAACAAGCGGGTTTCAGGCCGAAACGATCAAGTATTGATCAAATATTCACACTAAGAACAATTATAGAAGAATCAGTGGAAAGGCAATCGCCACTTATTATCACCTTCGTCGCTTTTCAAAAAGCCTTTGATAGTCTACACCGCCCATCATTGTGGAAGATACTTACAATCTATGGTTTTCCAACAAAATATGTGAATATAATCAAAGCGCTATATGACAAGGCAAGATGTTGTGTTAGAACAAATAAAGGGAATACAGAATGGTTTACAGTAGAAACAGGGGTGAAACAAGGCTGTATTATGTCACCACTACTTTTTGGAATAGCTATTGATTGGGTTATGAGAAACTATACCCACAATGAAACAATTGGGTATAAAATGGGGTGTCAAATGGAAAATTCCTGGGGGGACCTGGACTTTTCGCAGATGATGTAGCATTCTTCAAGTTCAACACCAAGGACAATCTCCAAGAAGCAATAAATAAATTTGTGGGGGGGGGTCATCTCTCGGTTAAAATAGGTCTCCAAATAAATGCCTCTAAAACTAAAGCTATGAACTTTTCTAACGAGACCTTTGATATCATCTTGAACGGGGAAAAACTACAGAAAGTTGAAAGTTTCAATTATTTAGGCAGTAAAATGACTCAGGATGGTGACACAACAGGAGAAATCCATACTAGAATTGCTTTGGCAGCTAGCGCCTTCAATAGATTATCTAACATTTGGAAAATTACGATCATTGAATATACATACCAAGCTTCGTCTGTTTAATTCAAATGTTATCTCAGTGTTAACATACGGCTGTGAGAGTGGAAAATAACAAAATCATTGGAGAACAAGCTGAATACATTCGAGAACAAATGTCTTAGAAAACTCATGAACATCAGTTGGAAAGAATTCAAGACTAATCGACAAATAAGAGAAGACTCTAGGCAGAAATATGTCTCCGACTATATAAGGAAAAGACGATGGTCATATATCGGTCATGTCCTACGAATGCAAAACAACAGAATACCACTACAGGCGCTCACTTGGGTCCTGAGGGTAAGAGGAAAAAAGGAAGACCAAAAGAAACACTCAGAAGAACAATAATAAGAGAAGGAAGGACGTTGGGCCTAAATAATGTGCAAGAGCTAAGAGGAGTGGCGTCACAACGAACAACCTGGAGAGCACTGGTTTCTGCCTTATGCGCCGTGTTTGGCGCTTAAAGAAATTTTTATTCTTATTATTAGATTATTATGTTATAAATTCTATGATACTACGAATGTGGGTGTAACCTTTATTGTGCAGTGGATGCAAATCACTTCAAATGAGAAGAAACAAAATGAGGACTCAGAGCAAGGTCAGCATAGCAACTACAATTTAAGTCAAATGGAAAGACACATATATAAACCTCACACCCATAATAAAATGTTTTTCTTCTGCATGGGCAGCTACATATTTTTGGTATAAAAGCGAAGATGGGACATTAAATTCCAACTACAACTTCAGCATGCCCGATGATAATATGGAAATAAACATGCTTGAAAATATCATGCAGAGAAACATGTCACACAAAGGGCACTGTTGGGGACATGAAAAAACAGGCTGCGGGCAACATAAGCCCTTTTTCATTATTCGCACCAACGATAACTCTACTTTAAACATCGCTACAGCACACACACACAACTACACCCAAGGGATCCACGCGCGAGAGTGGAGTAACTGAGTGCGAGGGTGCTGCAATTGTGTATTCTATAGGTGGCTTGGTGGGGGGGGAAAGAGGGACATCTGCTATGTTCTTCGTCGTGCTATAAGGAGGGGGGGGAGGGGAGGGTACACTTAACAGGAGCGATACCCTGTAAATATTGTATGGAAAATAAACTCTTAAAGCGCCCGCTCAAGTGTGGGGATCTCGACGTGGTAATCTATATAGATAATGGGGGTTTTATACTTGTGTGAGTAAGTGTTTATTGGGAGAGAGCGCTAGTACGTAAACTCTAAGTAGGAGGGGGAATCTTGCGCAGAGACGGCATAAGGAAAATGCTTATACTAAAAAGTCAAACAATTTTGATAAATACGAATATCAGATATGTTCAGGATACTGGTATTTCTCTATCAGTTAAGTTGACATTTTCCTTGTCTGCTCAAGGTAGCAGGTAACTTGTCTGCAATGGTAAAGAAAATTAAAGGTGTACTTAATACAACTCAATGTTTACACACACATCAGAATTAATGAGAAATCAATCAGGATCTGATGAGTTCTATAGTTTCTACCAGTCCATGGTTTAATGGATTATTTACTCTGTTTGGTCAAATTATTAATTAGCGAAATTAAAATGTGTACTTTAGTGAACTTAAATTACACTACATTCTGAGACTCTTATCAATTAATGTATAAATTTAGATTTTGTACATGTTAGTTGAAAATGAAGAAATTGTTCCCCTTTTACTGGCGCCTTTAATTCATTTTAATTCATATAAGTAGCGGAGGCTTAAATAGCATTTAGGTGGGGGGGGGGTTTTTTTGGGTTAGTTTTAAACGCTGTAATCTTTAGATTTTGGGTTAGACCTTGTTAAGATTTGGACAGCGATATTATTAGTTCTTAAGAATTAACACAAAACTATTATTGCCAGCAAGGTTAAGTTTACTTATTACTATGAAGTGCTGATAGCGTATTTGGTTCGTTATTGTATTGAAGTTTTATTAATTCTAAACGTGGGTGTTTTACAGGAATGATGTGCTATTAATAGTTGTAAATTTTTGTTGTTAAATTCTCAAGACCATTTATAGGGTTCGTGGGGGTAAGAATGTTAATTGTAATGAATATAGTGGATTGAAAGTTATTTTTGGTTGAAGGGACGTTTGAATTCCTTATGTTCACTATTGAACATTAGGTTTAATTTAAATGGTGTTTAAAATAGGAAAATTTATTATGGACACAGATGTTATATTGGGAATATAATGATGACTGGGTGTATTATTTGATAATTTGCTCTTAATTTTGGTGGAGGGGGGGGATATTTTGGGAAAGTGTATTCATGTCTTGTATTTATATTACATTTTGTCTTTACTCCATGCAACTTCTATGTTCAGACATTCTATTTCGAGATGTTTGTAATGTAAAATTGGCTTCATAATCCAGAGTTCCTGTGTCATACTTTTTAGCGTTATGTACACTATCTGCAGTGCTATGTTTTGCATTTAATATCGTTAACTTAAAGTATACCTATGATTGTACAAATTATGCTGGCCAGATTATCATTTCAAGATGAGGTTCATTTATTACTAAACACAGTAAAGTCTTTAAAAATGAAGTTAATTTAAATTACATGTTAGGGAAAAAGTAAATAAACTGACACCCCTGATTGTGTCTTAAACATTCTTGGTTCATGGCCTTCGGATCATATATTGTCAGATGTATAAACATTGTTTCCCGTTGGAAGTTTTGCCGGAAGGCGCCGGTGGAAGCGTGTAGAACGAAAACTGCAATTAACCCATCACATGTTCCGTAGGCTAAAAAAAGGTTATGTCCAGAATCAATCCAAAGAAGAACAGCTAACTGAATTCCAGTTAAAGAATAGAGGTTAGGGATGGCTGACATTACTAAACGATGTAAAAAAGCACGTATCAGAACTCAACACTACAGCAAAGGAAGAGCTACCATTTATTTTATTATGGAAGTGCTACCAGACTCCTTTAGGACCTTTGTTCACAGTAATGACAGAGAGTTATTCTAAGTTAGAAATAATACGCCCTGACGGTGTGTTTTGGGGCATCCCTATCAAGCTGCAGAGACCTATTCAACTGGCAAGAAAGTCCTATCTTCCTACTGCGGTAAACTTGTAACATATTATATATACAGGTTCGTAGATGGAAGTTTTTTTGACATTTTTGAACGTTGCTGATAGTTTTTAATGCAGGTCGTGATACAGACGGGCAACCTCAGAAAAAGGTGAGATATGATTACATTCGATGAACAACCACCCCCGTGCGTTACCGGGGCCCCGAAAGGGGAGCAAAGGAATAGTAACACTGTACCCAACCAGGTCATTTCGTAAATAAGCGACTTTAAGGAGGATTGTGCATGGGGCTTGTGGTGACCCCATCCCCGTAAAAAAAAACATTTTTACCACAAAAACTTAAAGAAAATATGGACAAGGGGAATTATCAAATAAGAATATAAATCAAACTCAGCCGCCCAAGACAGAAGAAGTTCCTCTGGAAAGGAGGCGCATGAATTGGCAACCCAGAGTAAGCCAAAAGGGGTCTGGGTTGCCGACTAACCTTTTTTCATCTAGGAAAACTCCAGGTTTTGGCACCTGGAATGTTTCGCACATCTGTGTGTACGAAAGGGAAAACTGCACAGGTTAGCAGCAGAAATGACAAATTAACAGATTGATATCCCTGTTTCTCCGGAGACACGGTGGAAAGGCAAAGAGATAAGAGATTTGATCACAGGAGAAATGGTGTTTGTCCTCAGGACATGAGGAGGAAAGAAGCCCACACATAGAAGGGGTGGCTCTAATGCTGTCCAATGAAGTCAACAGAAGCACTTATAGAATGGGAAGCAATGGACCATCCGAAATTATAACAGCAAGGTTTTAAATCAGCCAAAAAGAAAGTAATTTATAAACATCATTCAGTGTTTATGCACCAACAAACGATAAAGAAGAATCTCGTGAAAGAAGACTTTTACACCAGACTACAAAGTGTCTTGGACAATAAGAAAAGAAAAGGACATCACAATTTGATGGGGGACCTAAACGCGAAAATAGGAACAGACAACACTGGCTTTTTGAAGAAAAGCATGGAAAAAGCAGGGATTAGGTATGATAACGAGAATGGGGAAAACTACTGGTACTTTCTGTGCTTCAAATCAACTGGCCTATAGTAGGAAGCATATTTCCACATAAAAGAATACATAAAGCAAACATGTATACACCAATAACCACAGAACCGAGGAATCAGATTGATCACATATGGATCAGCAAGATTAGTTTGAGTTACATCTTGCATGATGTAGAGTATGTAGAGGAGCAGATGTTGTATCAGACCCACCATCGAACACTGTGGCTAAAACAAAATTAAAACTCAAGAAATGTAACAACAGCATATAGCTATCGACAGTTCAAGTATAATGTGTAATGGGATATTTAAAAATTCAGAATAAAATAGGGGGAAAAATTTTTAATCACATTATCCAACAAATACCAAGTACTTCCCAACATAGCTGGAAGGATGAAACACATACGAATCAAAGACCAGTGGCAACAAGTAAAAAATATATGGAACGAAAACATGTGAAGAAGTTATTTGAGAAAAAGAGGGAACAGGGTCAGCACAAAGCATAGATATCAACAGAAACAATTATGTACAAGATAGAAGTCAGGAAAAAAAGGAGAAAGCAGATTTTAACCAGACGCTAAAACCAGAAAGCTCCAAAGCCAAGCTCAATGAAGTGTGCATAGAAGCAAACAAAGAAGTAAGAAGAAACATCAAAAGAGACAAGACGAAAAATATTGATGATTACTTGGCAAGGGAAGTCAGAGGAAGCCTGCAGCACCAAAGGAACTCTAATATGAAAGGGACCTGTACAACAACACAAATTAAACTACACAGGAAATATAAGCAAGTCAAATGGCCTAATAAAAGATTAAGAAAATTGAAAATTGCTTAGTAATATACAAGAAACAAATGAAGAGTTGGACCAGAACATTTTGAGAAACTTCTTCAATAGACCATCGCTCCAACTAATCCCCCAGACATCTGTTGCTCCAGCAGAAGAAGAGCTTACAAATCATCTGTTGAAACGACCCAAGTAGAGAAGAAATAAAAGAAAGCCATAAAGCTTCTGATAAGATGCGCAGTTTTCAAAGCTGTGCTCCAGAATTGACCTTTTCAGCAGAGACCATCAAAACATATATTGATACCTCTACAGATGTGACCGGTTTTTTTTTTTTTCGTTGACATACACTACCGGGTACCCAATTTAATACGTGTTAAAAACCACATAACAATGAGAATAACAACGTTAAAAGCATTAAGACATTTGTGCACAAAACACAGATATCATGAAAAGTTCACAGCGCTTTGAGAGAAGTCATTGTAAAGCTGTCCCAGAACAAAACAAATAGTAAATGCATGTTTTTTGAATGGGAACATTTTGTGAAAAGTTGAGAGTTGCTAATCTGGGTTTTTTCCGGTTGTTAGAGAGAGACGTGTGGGTAAAATTCGAAAAGCCGAAAAGCGTGTGCCAAATGCAGATAATTGTACCGTGTGAAAAAAAGAAAGCCATCGTGTGAAAATTGGTGGAAAAAGGAAGAAATAGTATAAACAGGAGAGACGTGGCGATAGACGGCTTTTTACAGATTTTTATGATTCATTGGCGAGAAAGAGGATTTTATAGATAGTGTTAGTTGAACTTCGTCTCTGAGAATATCAAGACAAGTTTTTAACTTGACAAGTTTTTTCGAAGTTAGACAAGTAATTTTTAATAGACAAGTTTTTAGTATTTAAGTAGACAAGTTATTGTTATTTTATTCAATTATTCCTGTGGATATACACTTTCCATTTTTGGATACTCACTACTTTGTGGTAAGCAGAGAAACAAAGTACATTCACCATTGTGGCCAATAACATTAGCAGTTACTAATGACGTGTAATAAACTATAATTTTAATTTTTATAACATTGCTTGAGAATTTCTTTGGAACGTTACACGTGGGATTACTTTTACAAACCAATATAACAGGGTATTCATATTTCATAACCCTCCACTCCCAAAGGAGCATAGGCCTTCAACAAACACATGCCAAGTCCTCCTGTCACGTGCCATCATCTCAAGTTCTTTCCATGTTCTCCTCATCATTTTCACCTCTGTTTCCAACTCTCTTCTCCATGTGCTTCTTGGTCTTCCTCTGCCTCTCTTGCCCTGGGGGTTCCAGAACAAGGACTGCCTTGTAATGCTATCAACAGGTTTCCTCAGTGTGTGTCCTATCCATCGCCATCGTCTTCTTCTCATCTCTTGTTCCACTGGCACTTGTCTAGTTCTTGTCATCAGTTCCACGTTGGTAACCTTGTCATACCATTTTAATCCCTCTATTCTACGCAAGCACCCATTTATGAAAGTCTGTAGCTTTTTGGTTGTTGTCTTTGTTGTTCTCCATGTCTCCGAGCCATACAATAGGACTGACTTCACATTTGAGTTGAAGATTCTTATTTTCGTGTTGGATCCGATTTCTCTTGATCTCCATATATTTCCCAAGGCAATGAAAGCTCCTATTGCTTTTTGTATTCTTATTTTGATATCGCTGTCTGTCCCTCCAACTTTGTCTATATTACTGCCAAGATATGTGTACGATTCTACATCTTGCATTGGTGTTTCTTCAAGTTCAACCCTGTTATCATTACCTGCATTTATTCTCATTATTTTGTCTTTTTCCCTGTGTATTTTCAGACCCAATTGCTGTGACCTCTCATCGAGTGTTTTCAATTTGTCCTGCATCTGATTACGGTTATGGGACAGAAGAGCCAAATCATCAGCAAAATCCAGATCATCCAACTGCTTAGTCAGAGTCCACTGGATTCCATTTCTGTTGTGTGTTGTCGATGATCTCATAACCCAATCTATTGCCAGCAAGAAAAGAAATGGAGACAAGAGGCATCCCTGTCGCACTCCTGTTCTTATCCCAAAACGGTTTTCTGTAAGCTGTCCCCTTCATGAAGAACTCTGCATGTCATGTCTTCATATGTTTTCTTTATTAAATTAATGATCTTCAGGGAACTCCATAATGCCTCATCAATTTCCAAAGTGATTCTCTGTCTACACTGTCAAATGCCTTTTCGTAGTCCACAAATCCGATGTATAGTGGTGAATTCCATTCCAGACTTTGTTCAACTATTATTCTCAAGTGGCTATCTGGTCTGTACATGATCTGTTTTGTCGAAAACCTGCTTGTTCATCTCTCAGTTTCTTGTCTATGGACTCTTTTAATCTCTCAAGGATAATCCTGTTTAATACTTTTCCTGGCACTGATAGTAAAATTATTCCTTTATAGCATGTGCATTCCTGAAAATTACCTTTCTTAGGCAACTTAACCAATATCCTTCCTTCCATTCTGCTGGTATCTCTTCCTTTTCCCAGACTTTACCAAGTAATTTATATAACATCTCTGTAGCCGTGTCGATATCTGCTTTGATGGCCTCTGCTGGAATGCCATCAGGTCCAGACGCTTTTCCATCTCTTAGAAGCTTTATGGCTTTCTTTATTTCTTCCTTCGTTGGTCTTTCACCGTTAATTTGTAGCTCTTCTTCTGCTGGCTGGATGTCCGGCGGGTTTTGTGGAGCTGGTCTATTGAGAAGGTCCCTCAAAATATTCTGTCCACCTCTTCAATTGCTCTTGTATGCTTGCTGAGCAGTTTTCCCATTGCCTTGTCTTTTAAATGAGTGTAAGTTGTTTTGCTTTATTTCCCTGTTTAGCTTCTTTGTGCTGTTATACAGTTCTCTCATATTTCCTTTGGCTGCAGCATCTTCTGCCTCTCTTGCCAACTCCTCAATATACTTCTTCTTGTCTCTTTTGATACTTCTTTTTACTTCTTTGTTTGCTTCTGTGTACACTTCCTTGAGTCATGGCTTTGGAACTTCTGGTTTTGCTTGTGTTTAAATCTGCCTTCATGTTTTTCCTGTCTTTGTCTTTATTGACGGTTTCTGTTGTATATATCCATGCATTTTGTTGTCTTTTCCCTTTCCTCCTGTATTTTTTACACATGTCTCATTCCATACAGTTTTGACCTGCTGTCCAATAGTTCTTCTGTATTCTCTACATCTTCCAGCTGTTGGAGCACTTGGAATTTGTTGATACTGGACCTAGATGCAAATTTTGTCCTCTGTTTCTTGATTTCCTTAGATGTCCTACATTAAATTTGTTGTCTAATAATGTTGCAATTTTGGCATAGCTCTTGAGTTTCATTTTTAACTTTGGCTATCAGAAGGTCGTGATCTGATGCCACATCTGCTCCTCTATATACCTTTACATCCTTGCAAGGATGAATCGAAACGTGTTTAGTGCAGATATGATCAATCTGAGTTTCTGTGTACTATGTCTGGTGATATTCCATGTGCCCTTGTGGTAAATCTCTTTTATGTTGAACATGCTTCTTCCTATAGGCCATTTGATTTTACGACCTGAAGTTTGAGAATAATTTCCCCCATTTTCATTATTATTTCTAGCCCATGTTTTCCCTTGACTTCTTCAAAATCCGGGTAATTGACCTGAAACCTAATTCTTTGCATTTCATGGCACCCATCCACATTGGTGATGTCTCCTTCTTTTACTATTTATATCCATAGATTGTATCCGTGTTCTAGTCTAGGATTAAAATTGCATTCTTTCGCAGAGACTCTCTCTTTGTGTCTTTTAGTTTGGTGCATAAACATTGGATGACCA
>JAMPIV010005978.1:0-32500 GCA_024509875.1 Oreohelix idahoensis
CCCACTCTGTAAAGTGTCAGTCTGTAATGCTCTGTAAGGAAGAGTGGTGTGTTGTTGAGATCAGGCATGCTCCAGTCTACCCAGCTGTAAATGGGTAACTCACCCTAGCTCCAACCGACGCAGGATGGTGTATGTATGAAGTAGAAGTGTAGAGTGTGATTACCGCGAATGGTGTACTGTTCGTGTGCTGACCAATATAACCACTCATACACTTGTGTCTACAAGGCACCAATGCAGACTGCTGGAATCTTTTGTTTACTCAATTTATTCAGACGTACACACTGGGACATACGAGTACATCATGGTATGTTGACATATCAATTTGTAGGTATACATAGCAGATCTGAAGTCATGACACATTCAGAAATAATGGGCAGTACATCAAAAGTTCAATGTCATGATACATTATGGCCGCATCCCCCTATCTGACTAAACGCGTCAGTGAAGGCAGATCGGTAAATAACTAAAGTTACTTGACGTCCATAGTTTGTAGCATATATTATGAAACCACGAAAGAGGGGGTTTCTAGCAAGATTGAGATCTCCCTGTCACTGTCCGATAATAGGATAAATAATCTGTTCTCTTGGCAGTGATCAAAACATATGATGACCGAAATCTAACATGGCCGCCTCCCTGAGTTGTCGTTCACTCATTCATAGGAAGGAGAATATAAGCCAGAGTTAATTTATAATGGGTATATAAATGATTTCATAAATGTTCCCATACAGCTCTACGGTGATCAGGTTAATTCACGTAGCCATAACCGCTGTAGGAAAGTCTGTCATCTTTGTCGATACAAAACACGACCCTAGCGATACGAAGCACAATGTTCCATCTAGGTCGAATCGACATGAGATCATCAAAATAGGGGTCTGGCAATACATGGAGTCCGAATTATACATTGTACCGTACCTTAGGAGAGTCTCTAACATAAACTATAGTAGAGATACCATCTCCTTTAGAAGAAAACCACTTCATGAATTATATTTCCTTAAGAATCTACCAGCCCTTTGAAAAGTGCGTACCCCGCCATTATCACGGTACATCGGAACTCATCACGACTTGTCAAGACAACTCATACTTCCGCTAGACCGGAATAATAAGAATCTAGTCCCGCCTACCCATCCAAAATATACAATATAGGACTGATTCTACTTGTACTAATAATATGTAATACATATGAATTCAGGCCATAAACATAATAAGCAAATTAATATATTTTCTGGCCCTAAAAAATAAGTACAAACGTAAGAGCAATCCATGCGCCGGATCAATATCAAGAACGATTACTCCTATAATCAAAAGTGTGAATCAAACATGGATTCTCTCGCTTTTACCATAGACAGCATTTTCATACACAAATGAATGAATGTCTATATTTTTCCCATATTAAATAGCCATATCGATTTTTGTAATATGTGCGTCAAAATATGCACGCAACAGATTACCACACCCCTCGGGGGAAAAAAAATGGTACATTTTTTTTTTTTTTTTTTGAAACACATCTAGGAGCAACATACAATAGGCTCACAACGCACCAATAACAATGCGCAGATGATAAGCATAAGTTTTATGACCTTAGAGAAGGTACTTCTCTAAGTATTAATATTTCCAGAGAGGTGTCACCAACGCATACTACAATATTAGCAATGACACAATTTCCACATTAGTTTATACATAAATTTCATCTAAGATATCTTAACATCATGATCATCAAAGACGAAAAACATTGAAAGATCAGCGGTGAATAAATATCAATGAACCGCTAAGTAGTGTTACAATCAATATATGATATATTACATATGTGTACACATTTCAACATAGAAACAACTGTATCAAAGTTGTATAACAGTTATGAATCATGTGGGCATCTAGACAAAAATATCTGCCATCACATTTTCTGACCCACGGATAGCTCGCACCGAAAAATGAAATGGCTGTAGAGCAATCGCGTATCGCGTTGATCTCGCCTCTTCAGATTTTTACTCTGAATAGCCGTAAGAGCTTTCTGGTCAGTTTCCACAATGAAATGCGCGCCCAGAAGAAATCTTTGCAGTTTAAGGATTGACCAAACCATAGCCAATAATTCACGGTCTAGGACCGAGTAATTCTTCTCTGCGGCATTTAATTTCCGAGAAATATACATCACAGGATGCAGAGTTCCAGAGTACTCTTGCATTATTGCAGCTCCAATCCCGGTGGATGAAGCGTCACTACGAAGAATAAATGTCTTATCCTTAGAAGGCAATACTAGGATAGGTGAAGTAGAAAACATAGTTTTAACCTTATCCAAAGAGGATTGACATTCTTGAGTCCAATGGACTACATTAGGAGACCCTTTCTTTAGCAAGGAAGAAAGAGGTGACATAATGGAGGAGAGATTCGGGATGAATCGTCCATAAAATTGTATTAGACCTAAGAGACTTCGTACTTGCTTTTTAGTCTTAGGAATAGAAATGTTAAGTATCTTACTTGTATTATGGTCTTCTGTTTTTAGGAACCCATGACCAACACGGTGTCCTAAGAAAGATATTTCGCTAAAACCAATACATGCTTTCGATGGTTTCGCTGTCAGGTTATGCTCGCGTAAGATAGACAATAGTTCATTTATACCATTATAGTGATCGTTCCAAGTATCACTGAAAAGACAGATGTCATCGAGATACGCAATGACATCTGAGCGATGAGATAGGATTCGACGCATCATGCGTACAAATGTTGCAGGGGCGTTCATAAGACCGAAAGGCATGAAATTCCAATGGAATAGACCCCCCCCGAAGTAAAGAGTAGGCGTCGAAAAAAAGCAGCAGTAAACGGTTTGGCGTGTTCGGATAGTGGAACTTGCCAATATCCCTTAGACAAATCGAGTTTAGTAAAGAAGTGAGAATTCGATAGTCTCGTAAGTAGCTCTTCTAGTAAAGGCATAGGTTCAGCATCGAATTTAGTCACTTGATTCAATTTGCGATAATCCACGCAAAGACGTATGTTATTGTCTTTTTTTCCGTACTATAACCATCGGCGAAGAATATGCTGATGTGGATGGTTCAATAATTTTTAACTCTATCATCTCTCATCTAACTCTTTTTCTCTACCTGTGCTTGCTGAAAATGTATCGGGGGATAGGATACGGTCTGACTCTTATAGGACTATGGTCAGTAAGAATAATGTCATGTTGAATGACATCAGTTTGACCAGGAATGTCAGTAAGGACATCCTGAAATTGTTCTAACATAGTAGAAACTTGTTTCTGCTCTCCTGGAGATAATTCTGGAGAAATTGCAACATCTTTCCATTTTCCATTAGAGTGAAGAGGGAATCATTGGGAAAAGGTAAAAATTTACATCCGAGAAACTCGTTTCCTCATCCTGTATTACTGACAGAGATGAGTACTGTCCATGTTGGACTGGAAAATCGTCCGTTGCCTGGAAAACAGGTTGTAAATAATCAGGACGTTCATGGAATTCCGTGAGCATGTTGATGTGGAAGGTTTTACGCTTCCCGTCAATATCGACGATATAGTCAACATCGGAACTTTTGATATTATATCGTACGGACCTTTCCAAGAAAGGAGAAGTCTATTTTCCCTACAAGGTAGCAAGACAAATGCTTTGTCACCTGGACAAAGTTGACGCAAACATCTCTTTTTATTGGCAAATTCCCTTGCCTTCTGTTTCGCAAATTCAGAAGAAGCAGTTGCCAATTTGCATGCTTCAATAATCTTGTGTCTAAGTGCGATGACATATTCATAAGAGGATTTTGTGTCATCGACAATATTATCAGCAGTTATAAGATCATGAAGTAAGGACATAGGACCTCGCGGTTTCGCGCCAAAGACAAGTTCAAAGGGAGAAAATCCTGTATGTTCGTTGGCGACCTCTCTATATGCAAAGAGAGCCGCGGGTAAAACCCTATCCCAATCCTGAGGATGATCTTCTGTTATCTTACCTAGTAGGTTTTTCAGAGTTCTATTCAAACGTTCCACCATCCCATTGGACATAGGATGATAAATACTACTCAGCGATCTCTCTATCTTCAGAGTCGACATTACTTGAGACATGGTATCCGATATGAGTTGGGTACCATGGTCGGATAATATTTCTGCTGGAAACCCCAGACGAGAAAATATTAACCAAAGAGCATCTGCGACATCAGCAGTAGTTATGCTCTTTAGAGGAACAGCCTCCGGCCAACGTGTGCACATATCAACACACGTCAAAAATAAATTGGTGTCCTCTAGCAGACTTTATCTTAAATGGACCAATGATGTCTATCGCCATTTTTTGAAATGGCCGAATGGGAATGTCTGCAGCCTGAATAGGTGCATCATGGCGTGGACCTCTGGATTTAATCTCTTGACATACTTTACAAGATCGACAATAGATTCGTATGTCCTTATTCACAGCAGGCCAAAAGAAAGATTGAAGAACTCTAGCTTTAGTACGGGAAAAACCCATATGTCCAGCACACTGCGAATCATGAGCGTGCTGTAAGATTTTAACTCTCATATTTTTAGGCACAAGGATTTGAGAATGAATGGACTTAGCGGAGTCTTGTACCATACGTACAAGTACGCCATTCTTCATCGTAATCCAAGATTTACGATTAGTATCCTTATTCGGATCACCTTTTGTTGCCAGAGTAAAGAATTTCTTTAGAGTAGGATCATCTTCCTGCTGTTTGATAAAGGAATCGTGGGAAATCTCCAAGGGATCATCTTGGATCTGCGCATCATTATCTTCAGAATGTGAAGATTGTGGCATATTAAGAGCTTGAGCCCTAGTGATTACTGCATTAGCAGATTGCATATTAACATTTTCCCAATTAGAAATTTGCTGTGGAGTGCATTCTTTCACTCCATGAATGCGACCGATGATAAGATCAGCGATCGGATTCGGCAAGAGACATGCTTGCACCTCTCCTGTAAAGAAAGGCGTAGCAATATTGATAATGGCAGTGGAGTACTTCTCCAATGTGCCACCAAATGTTACACATTTGACTATATTGCCTGTAGCTCGAGAAGGATTTACGAGTGATTGCCTCACTCCAATGGTAGTGCACCCCGAATCGAAAAGAATTGATACCGGAGTACCATCTATTAGGCCCCTATTAAAGACAAGAGCACCCCTTCCATTATGCGCAATTGACGCATGGAGAGCGGGAAGCGGGTGACCGCAGCTTAAAGTAGACACTGTGGTTGGATCGAATAATGTTTTGCATTGCGAACACTCAGATGCTCTAGCAAAATCGAAAGCGGAATTTGCTACACTGTTGGAGTCTTTTTTATCATTATTCTGATTATCGGTGTCGTGGAACTCCTGTTGTGCAGAGTTAGCCTGGTAATAAGATTTACCATGTCTTTTGTGTTGTGATCTACCTCGGTTATAATTGTCTCTATAATTATTATTGCCTCTGTTATAACCCCTATTTGGGTTTGAATCATAATATTCATGATCATAATCATCATGCTCGTTATATTGAGTATCCCTGTAATATTGTTTCTTTTGTCTCCATGAAGCACTTGGGTAGTTCCTATAGCTACTCCCTTTCCGAGAATTTCTAACATTATGGGTACCCCTCGCGTGTCGAGGACTATCAGCCCGATTCCAGTTCTTCGAAGAAGAACCCTGATTTGAGTGGTTATCTTGGTTTTGATACTTATTCCAATTAACCTTTTTATCAAATTTATTTTTAGCTCCTTGGAATTTGTGTGAGTAATTCTGATTATATTCTGTTGCCGAAGCAACTGGCATACTCTCTTTAATGTTAGAGTTACTAAGAATCATGTCAGGGTGTGCCGTGGCATACTGGTCACAATATTCTTCCATTTGCTTTATTGTACCAGGTTTACGCTCATGTAAGAACTCTAGGAATGATTTATTTACAGAAGACATGACCTTGTCTCTTAGCAATAAATCCGTAAGACCATCAAATGTTTTCTCTGTTTTGGATAATTCAATCCATCGTGAAAGTGTAATTCGTGCTTTTGAGATGAAATCTGAGAATTCTACACCTACCTCAGGTCTCATTGTTTTAAACAAAAGACGGTAACCTTCCTCAGACAGCTGATATCTCTTTATCAAAGCTGCCCTAACAGCATCATAATTATCTTTGTCGGCCTCTTCAACAAAATATAACTTACTTAGGGACTCCCCTTTTAGATTTTCAGACAACTGATTCACATACTGTGATTTGTCAACATTATGAGATCGACAAGCCCGTTCAAATCTAGAAAGCCAAAATGTTATGTCATCACTGGTAGGGTTAAACGCTGGTACCTTGACCTTGTACACAAAGGGTTTACCATTACCACCAGATGCCTGATTAACATTACTCATACATGTCAATTTTAATTTCTCTAATTCAAACTCATGTTCTCTTATTGCTTTTTCTCTCTTCAGCTTCTCTATCTAATCTTTTCTGTTCTGCAGCAGCAGCAGCTTCTAATTTTTTCTGTTCTGCAGCAGCAGCAACTTCTAATTTTTTCTGCAGCAGCAGCAACTTCTAATTTTTTCTGTTCTGCAGCAGCAGCAACTTCTAATTTTTTCTGTTCTGCAGCAGCAGCAACTTCTAATTTTTTCTGCTCTGCATCAGCTTCTAATTTCTTCTGTTCTGCCTCAAATCTCCTTTCCTCCACTTGCATCTGCAATTTCTTAAGTTCAGCAGCAGTATCAGCTTCTTTTTCTAATCTTTTTTCTTCAGCTAGAGCTTTCCTTTCTTCTGCAGCAGCTTTTTTTTCTTCTATTTGAAGTTTTCTCTCCTCAGCCGCAGCTTTTTTCTCTTCTGCAGCTAATGCTTTGTCATATTGAGCAACAGCCCATTGTTCTAAGTCTTTTCCAGTCTTATCAAGAGATTTTCCTTGTGCAATGAAATAATCTAATGTAGACATATTGTCTTCTTAAATCAGAAACCTGAAAAAGTAAATAAATTACCCTCTTTCACGTTAATGAGAGACAAGTCTATACCATAGACTTAGTCTTAGTCCAAACTTGTATGGTTTATAATAACCAATGATAACTTGAGTACCTATGGACACAATAACTGTATCTCAAATACTGTGGGAGACAAGCCTTACAAAGGTCTTGTATACCTCAATGTAATCAAAGATCACTTGAGTACCTGTGGAAAAAATATTTCCCTTTACCAATCACTTTGGGAGACAAGCCTTACAAAGGTCTTGTACCTTTTGTTTTATAACAATAACAATCATAAAGTACTGATCTGTACTATACTATCAGTGTATACCACTATACGTCATATGTCAACTAAAGACATTACAAAGGACAAACAAGAAAAGACAATATGAACACATTTGCAGAGATCAAATTAAATTAAATAGGAGAAATGAAAAAAATGATCACAGAAACCGTGATGATAACTGCAATAATAAAATGACAAGACAAATAACGCCACAGTGTATAAACATAAGGGTGTAAAAAACTGAAATGAAAGGAAAGATGAGACCTACAATTATACAAACAAATCAAAAAACAAAAATAAAGAACAGAAAAAATGTTACAAATACAAATATGAAACAGTCGTCACAACTAACCAAATATTTGCAAACTATGTTGCATGCAAATTTCAATTAAGAAATTGCTCCCTATCGAACGCCAGAACAAGACCAATATCATTCGGTATTTCCTGTTCTAGTCACCTCCCATCCTATCGGTAATACAGGTCAAGCTGACATCGACTGTATAGCTGTCCTACTGGTGTTGATGTGTTCAAACAAATGTTCTTTCAGCTGTAAACTGTGATTCTCAACACAAAACTGCGTAAGCTGGACCCAGGAATCTGGCTCGCCACTGTAAAGTTTCTCTTCTTCTTTCCACTCTGTAAAGTGTCAGTCTGTATGCTCTGTAAGGAAGAGTGGTGTGTTGTTGAGATCAGGCATGCTCCAGTCTACCCAGCTGTAAATGGGTAACTCACCCTAGTCCTGAGTTAGGGAAGGCAAAGGCTCCAGGGGAAGCAGGCCCTAAACTTGGTCACTCCAACCGACGCAGGATGGTGTATGTATGAAGTAGAAGTGTAGAGCGTGATTACCGCGAATGGTGTACTGTTCGTGTGCTGACCAATATAACCACTCATACACTTGTGTCTACAAGGCACCAATGCAGACTGCTGGAATCTTTGTTTACTCAATTTATTCAGACGTACACACTGGGACATACGAGTACATCATGGTATGTTGACATATCAATTTGTAGGTATACATAGCAGATCTGAAGTCATGACACATTCAGAAATAATGGGCAGTACATCAAAGGTTCAATTGTCATGATACATTATGGCCGCATTCCCCTATCTGACTAAACGCGTCAGTGAAGGCAGATCGGTAAATAACTAAAGTTACTTGACGTCCATAGTTTGTAGCATATATTATGAAACCACGAAAGAGGGGGTTTCTAGCAAGATTGAGATCTCCCTGTCACTGTCCGATAATAGGATAAATAATCTGTTCTCTTGGCAGTGATCAAAACATATGATGACCGAAATCTAACATGGCCGCCTCCCTGAGTTGTCGTTCACTCATTCATAGGAAGGAGAATATAAGCCAGAGTTAATTTATAATGGGTATATAAATGATTTCATAAATGTTCCCATACAGCTCTACGATGATCAGGTTAATTCACGTAGCCATAACCGCTGTAGGAAAGTCTGTCATCTTTGTCGATACAAAACACGACCCTAGCGATACGAAGCACAATGTTCCATCTAGGTCGAATCGACATGAGATCATCAAAATAGGGTCTGGCAGTACATGGAGTCCGAATTATACATTGTACCGTACCTTAGGAGAGTCTCTAACATAAACTATAGTAGAGATACCATCTCCTTTAGAAGAAAACCACTTCCTGAATTATATTTCCTTAACAATCTACCAGCCCTTTGAAAAGTGCGTACCAGCCATTATCACAGTACATCGGAACTCTTCACGACTTGTCAAGACAACTCATACTTCCGCTAGACCGGAATAATAAGAATCTAGTCCCGCCTACCCATCCAAAATATACAATATAGGACTGATTCTACTTGTACTAATAATATGTAATACATATGAATTCAGGCCATAAACATAATAAGCAAATTAATATATTTTCTGGCCCTAAAAAATAAGTACAAACGTAAGAGCAATCCATGCGCCGGATCAATATCAAGAACGATTACTCCTATAATCAAAAGTGTGAATCAAACATGGATTCTCTCGCTTTTACCATAGACAGCATTCTCATACACAAATGAATGACTGTCTATATTTTTCCCATATTAAATAGCCATATCGATTTTTGCAACATGTGCGTCAAAATATGCACGCAACACCAGCATCACCAATATCACTATTATTTGCATTTTTTTCTTTATATTGAGTAGGGGTTCTCATCCTGGGGTACGGGAAGCTTCTCAAGGGGTTACGGGGAACGTTTAGTAAATAACTAGGCGTATATTATCCTTTTCAAATCTTCCAAAACTAGTAGGGTTAGCACTTAAACAAACAAAGTGAACAAGTCAACTAAAGGAAATTATCACAAAAATAATCATCTTCAACCAAAATGTTAAGACATTCCTATTGAATGGCTCTGAAACATGGAGAACAACACACACAACAACAACCAAGAAGGGTTATTAAAAGTCAAAAAGGGGAATGGAAACGGGTTGAATCCCCTACCGTAGAACATAGACTCACTTCTGCAGCTGCCCTCTTGCAGGAAGCCTGAGCCTAGTCATTCATGTACTTTTGCAACAGTGGTTTCTGTAGCCCAGACGATACGTCATGGCCTCATAAACCTAGTCTCTGCAGACTCGAGTGGAACAGTCCCAAGAAAGATGGTTTGGCCATGTCTGCATAATGGGAAAAGATCGGCTACCACGGCAAGTATGAGAAACCAAGAGCCATGGATCCAGACCTCCAGGACGGCCTAGACTTCGCTAGGAGGACAACATTAGACAATCTCTGATGGACCGGTGACTACACCGGAAAGTAAGGTTTTTGTAGCAATTTGGTTACGTGATGAGAATACCAGTCCCAGACACAAACTCACAATAGTTGCCACTTACGACATGCCTGAGAGGGCAGTTGTTCTATTTTTTCTTTGTGTCATCAAAGACCCCAGGGAGCCACTCGGGGGCAGGGTTATTACGATACTTTGGGGCCCCTCTACAATCTTCTAATAGTTAAACTAGAAAACAGTTAATGGATTTCAGTGTCGTGGAATATTCTAATCCACATATATAAATTATCAAGTAAATATAAAGCCTAATAAATACATATAATAAAGAAAGGAAGAAGAATGGTAAAGAACAGTGCTGTCACAATGACAGTACTCGAAATCCCCTTTGTTTTATGCTTCGTCTGCAATTGTAACGTTTCCACGTTAAATATAAGCCTTCTGCAACATACACGCGTTTCCCAAACACACAATAAAATGTGCTGCCTTTCTAAGAAAAACCTTGAAATATGCAAGTTGACCTAAATTTTAAATTCCATTCATGTCTTTTTCTACACTGCGTTACCAAAACGAACGAACAGATGGACAAAAGGATAAAGAGAGAGGGGAGGGCTGAAAATCAGGAACGCATGCAACACGCGTCGCGCGATACACAAATGCTGCCATCACGCGTGTAAGTCTACATGCACTAATTTTTTTTCAGACGGACAGTGATAAAATACACTACCCTTTCCCAGAGTTAGGTTTATAAATCCTGAAATCTCTTATTAGGAAAGACAACATTAGATGGGTTTACGGTTGAAAACATAACAGTACCCAGACAGCACATCTTCGAAACATGAGGTAGAAAATACATATTTTGAACGCAGCCACGTAGCTCTTTCAAATTGGTATATTTGGGTTCCTTAGGGCTTGCTGACAAATAATATGTAAAACGTTACGCAAATAGTCCAGGAATTAATAAATTATACCCAAAATAAAATAGTGAGGATGCCTGACAGCATGGAATCATTTCTGCTCATAAAATTTTTTTTATAACGTGTTTGAAAAAACCTTACGTTACATAAATAGCCTACCATGTAAACTCCCAATTGATTGGAGCGCAACAAATGAAAGCCTAATCACGATTGGTCGGACTATAAATACTATCTTTCGTTGTTAGGGGAAACGGGGAAAGGTAACATTTTTTCAAACACTTGTCGAAACGGGGCCTCATTGGCTAGACTCGCTGGATATAATCACTTGGGAGCGTTAGTTCGAAACCACTTGTTTAAATAAGCTTGATAAAGCATCAGTGCGTTGAAGCCAGCTCACAATTTTGCTAAAATAAAAGCCTGGAACATAAGCAGATGGAAATTTGTGCCAGTAATTGTGCCAGAATTCATTGCTAATCAACGTATCTGTGTTTATTTCCATGAAATTGTGGTAAGCTTGAACCATTCAGTATCTTTTAATGAAAATTGAATGTAAATTGTTAATTTATGCCTGTATATATATGTGTAGTTCAGTGGCAAACAAGAGATAAAGCCTATAATGCTCCAGCCTGAACAGAGGGTGTCGGAGGGAAGTAAAACGGCATGGAATGGCCAAATAGTACACTGACACCTAGATGATTGACTAGAAAGAAATAATGCTGGAAGTGCAGAGGCGTGGTAACCATTAAGGAGGTAAATACTGGTATAAAGTACTTCAGAATGAAGCTGATAGTTGGCCTAACGCTCTGAACTCAATGTTTGTGCTGTATTGTGATCAGTGTAAAAGAGAGTATAAGTTAGTTATGAAGTAGAAGGTACATCCTTCTTGATTTCAGGGACAGTGGTCTTGATGGTACTGAGCAGCACCTAGTCAGAGCTTTGCTGAATCCTGAGTCGGACAGCATACTCCTTGGTCTTTTTAGCTATCAGTGAGGTGTCTCCTGAACCCAGAGGAGAATTCGAGCAGAGGAGTCCTTTCCTGCCGCCATCACGCCAGATAAGCGAATTGGCCAGCTGAGCTCAACATTATGTCCCCTCATCTTGAAATGACTTTGTAAAATTAACATTAAGAGGGGAAATTAATTGTCTTAATATCAGGAACTGAGAACATCTCCAATACTAGTTTCCTTAAGACAAACTATTGAAGTCATGATGACAACTACCAACAGAGCTTGAACAAAACAAAACCAGTATTACCTCATACTACTATTACACAACTGACACACATAGGATATTTTTAATAATATATGTCACTACCAGATTCATATTAATACATTCTGTACATAACTTGTAATTAACATTGATTGTGATTCCTGGTTCCTTTGTCTTTGAATCAGGACACACATATGCCTTTATGATAGCAATTAATACATATTGTTATTTGAAAAGTTACGAGTGAGTGGATTAAATTAAATTGTTTATCTGTCTGTTGTTGTGACTTACACTTCACCATACACATACCCTAGACACATAACGTAGCATCACACTATTCCAGAATAATTCTGACTGAGATATATAGATATGTGGTAGCAAGTAAGGTTATCTATAATACACTACTCTTAATAGATATAGATACCTTCACATCTGATCTCAGTCAGTACACTAAGTCCCCTATAAATATTTATAACATCCCACTTCACCACATATATTGGGGTCTCGCTCTTGGGATTTTGAATCTTTCCCTATTAAAAATATTGGGGGTAATTCACTTCAGGGAATATAAGAATTAAAAGGTATCCTTGGGTGGAATTAAATAAGGTTGAGCTCACGGTGCCTGTGTTGTCCATTAGAGATTGAATTGTTGGTTAGACATTGTATAAATTTACATGATAGACAATGGCGGACCTGGCCAAATTTCGATCTGCTGCGGTTCAGACTGCAAAAGAGTTAGGATTAGATGGGCAAGTTATGGTTGCCTATGTCACGACGGAATGTGACAAATTTATTGAACGTGAAGAAAGAAGGTTTGAAGCCGAAAGAAAGTTAGAGGCTGACAAGGAAATTAAGAAGTTACAGTTTGAAGCTGAGGCTGAGACTAAGAGGTTGCAGATTGAGGCCGAGGCTAAGAAATTGGAGGCAGAAAGAGAAGACAAAAGATTAGCTGCTGCAGAAAGGGAAGAGAAGAAATTAGCTGCAGAAAGAGAAGAAACAAAATTAGCTGCAGAAAGGGAAGCAGAAGATAAAAGATTACAAAGGGAACATGAGTTACGACTAAGGGAGTTTGAGTTTCAAGGCCATGCTCCTGAAAATGGTGCCAGTCCCTTTGCCTCTGATGCTACGGTTACTCAAGGAGCCTCAACCTCAGCTATGAATTTTCATTTAGATCATTTTGTTGAGAAAGACGATGATATTGAGAGCTACCTAAATAGGTATGAACTATTAGCTACCACGTATGGGTTAGAGAGAGAAAGGTGGAGCTTAAAGTTATCTCAGGGACTTCGTGGGGCAGCTTATGAAGTTTTTGCAAAAATGAGCAGAGGTGATCAGGAAAATTATGACATGCTAAAGCAGGCTCTTTTGTTAAGATATGAAAAGAATGCAGATTTTTATAGGAAAAAATTTAGGAATGCTAAACTACTGTCAGGTGAAACCTATCACCAGTTCTCTGCACGAATAGAGACATACTTGGAGAAATGGACTTCTCTGGGGGAAAACCCAAGATCTTAAGGAAATGGTCCTTATAGAGCAACTAAGAGAGTCCATGGCTCCAGACCTGAGAAAGTTTCTCATGGAACAAGGTGCAGAGAGGCTGGATGAGTTGCTAAATGTTGCTGAAAGGTATCAAGCAGCTCAAGCAGAGGTAACAGGTAATAAAAAGAAACAGGTGGACAACTTTAGGGCACCACAGAACTTTAATAAATTTGATCCTAAGGATCAAAATAAAGGTAAGCACCAATTTGATAGGCCACGGTATGAAAATAAAAATAAATTCCCACAATTCGATGAAAGGAAATATGATGAAAGAAAATCTTTCAACCAAGGAAAAAGGTGGTGTAAAAATTGTAAGATGAACAATCATGACACTGACCATTGTAGAAGGAAACCTCCTCATTTTGCTGCTATGACATCGGGGAAAAAGGAAAAGAAGGGCAAACCTGAAGAATTACAGGAACCATACCACCCCCCAGTGTGTGAAGATGTCATCTGTAATGGTGTCACTATAAGATGTTTATATGATACCGGTTTAGATTACGATTCCGTTGTGAGTTCTCACCTGGTGCAGGCCGATCAATACACCACAGAAACAGTGGAGATTCAAACTGCAACCAAGGATGTAGCTACCATGACACTTCCCGTCGCCCGAATAAAAGTGAAAACGCGATATGGGAAGGAATCATAAAAGCAGCAGTGATAAATGAGCCAATCTACCCTCTAATATTGGGGTGTAGATATGTCTTCTTGGGGAATCCCAAGAGACCTGTGATATTGGCAACAGTGCAGACCAGATCACAGTCAAAGAAGGAGGAGGATAATCCCATAAATACTCACCCAGATGAGATGAGGAAGGCACAGGCTGAGGACAAAACACTCAAGCCATGTTTCAAGAAGTTGCCCAAATCTCATACACCTCCAGGCAAGGGAGAGTTTTATATGAAGAACAAACTGATATATAGGAAGGCTGGATCTGAATCCAATGGTCACGGACAGCTGGTCCTTCCCACTTCATATAGGACTAAAGTGTTGGAACTAGGGCATGCGATTCCCTTCAGTGGTCATAAGGGAATCAGCGCAACAGGACAGCGAATAGCTTGTCACGATTTCTGGCCAGGAATAACTGAAGATATCAAACGATATGTAAAATCCTGTCCAGAGTGCCAACGAGTAGCACCTAAACATTGGACTGCACCAGCAACTCTGGGGGAAATGCCCATAGTGGGAACACCCTTTGAGAGAGTTGCCGTGGATCTTGTGGGACCTCTCACCCGAACCAAGAGAAGGAACAGCTACATTCTGACTCTGGTGGACACTTGTTCTATGTGGGGAGAGGCAGTAGCCCTGTCATCGATTGATTCAAAACAGGAGAGGCATTGCTCACAATTTTCACAAGGTTAGGCTTTCCCAATCAAATCTTGACTGATAATGGCTCTCAGTTCAAGGGGAAACTAACTGAAGAAGTTTTCAGGATCTTCCAGGACAAACACTTCCATTGTAGTGTGTATCATCCCCAAGGGAACGGCCAAGTGGAAAGATTTAACGGCACATTGATGTCGATCCTGAGAAAGTTGGCACACGAAAAACCAGATACATGGGACCAGTACCTGCACGCCGCCCTCTTTGCTTATCGGGAGGTACCCCATAGTTCAACCGGTATGGCCCCGGCAACATTATTGTTTGGAAGGCCACTAAAAGGTCCACTTGAAGCTTTGTTAAGAACGTGGACTGATGAAAAGGCAGAGGAAAACATTACATCTTCATACCAATATGTGAATGAGCTGACCACTCGGTTAAAACTGGCTGGAAACTTGCCAATGAAAATTTGAAACAAGCCAGGAAGAAACATGCTGCCTATTATAACAGGAAGGCGAAAGACAGAAATTTGGCTGTGGGAGAGAAGGTACTGCTTCTTTTGCCCGGGAGTCAGAATAAGTTACAAATTGGATGGCAGGGTCCATATACAGTTCTAGAGAAGGTGTCTAGAACAAATTATAAGATAGATAAGAAGGGGAAAGAAAAAATCTATCATGTGAATCTCCTGAAGAAATATTTGGAAAGAGAACATCAGGAAGAGACACACTTGTTGACCTTGTCCATCGCCATGGAGATGAAAAAAGGAACCACTTTCATCATTTGAATATCCATTACACCCCTGTGAGACAGCAGCACAGGTGAAAAATCAGTACACATTTAACGAAAACTCAGAAAGAGAGAGTGCAACAGGTTCTAAATAATCATGCAGAGGTGTTAACAGACCGACCAGGGCATACAAACCTATTGGAATATGATATGAAAAACTGATAGACTCCACACCTGTCTGTATGAAACCATATTCGATTCCGTTTGCTAAGGAGAAAGCTTTGAAGGAAGAGATAGACTATCTGTTGAAGGAAGGAATTATTTCGCACAGTGAGTCTTCGTATAGTTCCGGTGTTGTACTCTTAAGGAAGCCCTCTGGAGAACATAGACTCTGTATAGATTACAGGAGACTGAATGCTATTACAGAAGGACAGGTGGATCCATTGCCGGATACAAATCAGCTGTTTGCCAGACTAAATAAAGCTAAATATTTCTCAAAAGTGGATCTGAGTAAAGGATACTATCAGATTCCAGTAAAGCCTGAGGTTAGACCATACTTAGCTTTTAGTACCTCAGAAGGACACTATGAGTTTAATAGATTGCCATTTGGATTGAAGAATGCGCCTAGTGTCTTCTCTAGAATGATGAGAAAATTATTGGATCCTCTGAATAATCCCTGTATAACAAATTTTATGGATGATATCCTTATAGCAACAGAAACATTTGAGGAACACATTGACTCTCTGAACATGCTGTTTGATCGACTTAGGGAGGCAAATTTAACAGCCCGACCAACCAAATGTTGCGTTGGATGTAAAGAATTGGAATTTTTGGGACACACAGTTTATCAGGGAAACATGACCCCTGACCCAAAGAATTTAGAAAAACTACAGAAAGCCCCGAGACCACAAACCAAGAAGGACGTGAGATCCTTTGTCTCATTATGTGGTTTCTACCAGAAGTATATCAAAAACTTTAATTCCATATGTGCACCTTTAACGGAATTGACACGTAAAGGACATCCAGATCGCATTACATGGACACCACAATGTGAAATGACTTACCAAGAATTGAAGGAAAAGCTCACAAGTAAACCCATTTTGAAATTACCTGACTTAAGTCAAGAATTCATAGTAAGGACGGATGCAAGTAATATTGGGTTAGGTGCAACTTTACTACAGAAATCAGATGCATTGGATGGGGAATTAAGCCCAGTGGCATATGCTAGCAGAAAGTTGAATAAAGCTGAAATCAACTACTCAACTAGCGAAAAAGAATGTCTTGCAGTAATATGGGCAATAAAGAAATCAAATATTTATCTATATGGGAAGGCATTTAAGTTGCAAACAGATCACAAACCTTTATCGTTTCTAGCACAGGCTAAGCATGAAAACTCTAGGTTACTCCGATGGTCTTTGCTTCTGGCTCCATATAATTTTAGCATTGAGTATATATCTGGAAAAAACCAATTTGGGAGCGGATTTTTTAAGCCGCCATCCGTGTGATGAGAATCACCGTAAACCCCAGAAATAATAATAAATTTCTCTATGTGTATATAGAATAAAGGACTGACATATAATGTCTGTTTTAAGAGGGGAGGTGTCGTGGAATATTCTAATCCACATATATAAATTATCAAGTAAATATAAAGCCTAATAAATACATATAATAAAGAAAGGAAGAAGAATGGTAAAGAACAGTGCTGTCACAATGACAGTACTCGAAATCCCCTTTGTTTTATGCTTCGTCTGCAAATTGTAACGTTTCCACGTTAAATTGGCCTTCTGCAACATACACGCGTTTCCCAAACACACAATAAAATGTGCTGCCTTTCTAAGAAAAAACCTTGAAATATGCAAGTTGACCTAAATTTTAAATTCCATTCATGTCTTTTTCTACACTGCGTTACCAAAACGAACGAACAGATGGACAAAAGGATAAAGAGAGAGGGGGAGGGCTGAAAATCAGGAACGCATGCAACACGCGTCGCGCGATACACAAATGCTGCCATCACGCGTGTAAGTCTACATGCACTAATTTTTTTTTCAGACGGACAGTGATAAAATACACTACCCTTTCCCAGAGTTAGGTTTATAAATCCTGAAATCTCTTATTAGGAAAGACAACATTAGATGGGTTTACGGTTGAAAACATAACAGTACCCAGACAGCACATCTTCGAAACAGGAGGTAGAAAATACATATTTTGAACGCAGCCACGTAGCTCTTTCAAATTGGTATTTTTGGGTTCCTTAGGGCTTGCTGACAAATAATATGTAAAACGTTACGCAAATAGTCCAGGAATTAATAAATTATACCCAAAATAAAATAGTGAGGATGCCTGACAGCATGGAATCATTTCTGCTCATAAAATTTTTTTTTATATAACGTGTTTGAAAAAACCTTACGTTACATAAATAGCCTACCATGTAAACTCCCAATTGATTGGAGCGCAACAAATGAAAGCCTAACCACGATTGGTCGGACTATAAATACTATCTTTCGTTGTTAGGGGAAACGGGGAAAGGTAACATTTTTTCAAACACTTGTCGAAACGGGGCTCAGTGGCTAGACTCGCTGGATATAATCACTTGGGAGCGTTAGTTCGAAACCACTTGTTTAAATAAGCTTGATAAAGCATCAGTGCGTTGAAGCCAGCTCACAATTTTGCTAAAATAAAAGCCTGGAACATAAGCAGATGGAAATTTGTGCCAGTAATTGTGCCAGAATTCATTGCTAATCAACGTATCTGTGTTTATTTCCATGAAATTGTGGTAAGCTTGAACCATTCAGTATCTTTTAATGAAAATTGAATGTAAATTGTTAATTTATGCCTGTATATATATATGTGTAGTTCAGTGGCAAACAAGAGATAAAGCCTATAATGCTCCAGCCTGAACAGAGGGTGTCGGAGGGAAGTAAAACGGCATGGAATGGCCAAATAGTACACTGACACCTAGATGATTGACTAGAAAGAAATAATGCTGGAAGTGCAGAGGCATGGTAACCATTAAGGAGGTAAATACTGGTATAAAGTACTTCAGAATGAAGCTGATAGTTGGCCTAACGCTCTGAACTCAATGTTTGTGCTGTATTGTGATCAGTGTAAAAGAGAGTATAAGTTAGTTATGAAGTAGAAGGTACATCCTTCTTGATTTCAGGGACAGTGGTCTTGATGGTACTGAGCAGCACCTAGTCAGAGCTTTGCTGAATCCTGAGTCGGACAGCATACTCCTTGGTCTTTTTAGCTATCAGTGAGGTGTCTCCTGAACCCAGAGGAGAATTCGAGCAGAGGAGTCCTTTCCTGCCGCCATCACGCCAGATAAGCGAATTGGCCAGCTGAGCTCAACATTATGTCCCCTCATCTTGAAATGACTTTGTAAAATTAACATTAAGAGGGGAAATTAATTGTCTTAATATCAGGAACTGAGAACATCTCCAATACTAGTTTCCTTAAGACAAACTATTGAAGTCATGATGACAACTACCAACAGAGCTTGAACAAAACAAAACCAGTATTACCTCATACTACTATTACACAACTGACACACATAGGATATTTTTAATAATATATGTCACTACCAGATTCATATTAATACATTCTGTACATAACTTGTAATTAACATTGATTGTGATTCCTGGTTCCTTTGTCTTTGAATCAGGACACACATATGCCTTTATGATAGCAATTAATACATATTGTTATTTGAAAAGTTACGAGTGACTTCTTTAAGATATTCTCATAGAGTGTTATATGTATGTGAGTGTCACAGTGTTGTTAAGAGTAGTGGACTAAATTAAATTGTTTATCTGTCTGTTGTTGTGACTTACACTTCACCATACTCATACCCTAGACACATAACGTAGCATCACACTATTCCAGAATAATTCTGACTGAGATATAGAGATATGTGGTAGCAAGTAAGGTTATCTATAATACACTACTCTTAATAGATATAGATACCTTCACAGCTGATCTCAGTCAGTACACTAAGTCCCCTATAAATATTTATAACATCCCACTTCACCACATTCAGATAAATGTCATTATTCATATATAATAATATGTTTAAAAAAAAACAAGGGTTCGTTACAGCCCCTATACTTTGTTACAGATAGTTGGGCCCCTGCCAAGAAAATATAATTAAGAAGGAAAAAACATCTGATACATCTTGAAAAACGTCTGATCTACCTTATGGGGTGCCTTAAGCCCGACCGTCTTAACACCCAGCATTATTTTGTCTGAAGCGATCTTCCCCGCGTATGTTGTATTTCTCAGTTTCTATCACCATTTTGTTTTCTTCGCTATGCGCCTCTATTCTCTCTAGCCGTTTCTCATCCTCTTTTTAAAAAAAATAATAATCCATATTCAGTTCTGTTACAGGAATAACGTACCTTATGGTACTTTTAACGTTCTACTGCAAAACTACACCTCAAACTCTGAAGCTATTCATTTTTATAGGGCATCTTACCAGATCTAAGGCCAGGGTTGTCGTAGTGTGTCTCCAGACGGAAGAAGACCGGGTCCTCCGATGTGCCAAGAGAGTGACCTACGTGTGCAGGATAGTCGAAGGCCTAGAATGAGGATATCATGGTTAGGCATCGGTCATCTATCTATCTATCTATCTATCTATCTATCTATCTATCTATCTATCTATCTATCTATCTATCTATCTATCTATCTATCTATCTATCTATCTATCTATCTATCTATTTATCTATCTATCTATCTATCTATCTATCTATCTATCTATCTATCTATCTATCTATCTATCTATCTATCTATCTATCTATCTATCTATCTATCTATCTATCTTATCTATTTATTTTATCTATCTAATCTTTCAATCTATCTATATATCAATTTATCAGTCTATCTATCTATCTATCTATCTATCTATCTATCTATCTATCTATCTATCTATCTATCTATCTATCTATCAATCAATCGATCAATCGATCGATCAATCGATCAATCAATCGATCCATCAATCGATCGATCAATCTATCTATATATCTATCTATATATCTATCTATTTATCTATCTATTTTATCTATCTAATGTTTCAATCTATTTATCTATCTATCTATCTATCTATCTATCTATCTATCTATCTATTTATCTATCTATCTATCTATCTATCTATCTAATCTTTCAATCTATCAATCGATCGATCAATCGATCGATCAATCAATCGATCAATCGATCGATCAGTCGATCAATCTATCTATCTATCTATATATCGGAGCCATTCGCTCTATAGGCTACAGAGTGCGGACGTGTTTTCATAGAGCTCTACTTTCGAATTTGTAAAGGTGTATTTCTGCTATAATTCATGATGGATTTTAATATCATTGTGTTCGGTATTATTGTGGCTTTGTCGTGAAATCATTTTCGTGGTGTCAATGTGAACAGAAATGTTAGATTTTGTTCTAAAAGGATCTACTATTGTAATACACTGTGCTGTTTTGCATATAAACTTGTAGTATTGTTAAATGGGTAGCCGACAACCCACGAATTGAGCGCCCAACAATGACCAAGCCACCCAGGTGTTTAATTATAGGTCCTCAGCGCGGGGCCTTTTTGGAAAATCCACTATAAAATGAAACCCTGCGACCCAAATCGTCACGCCAGAGCGATGATTATCAGCCATGAACAAAGCTAATTGCCTTCCTTCTTTGCGATACCAGCAATAACATTCACAATGCCCAACGTAAACTCGGTCACCACCACTCGACCGAGCAGAAAGAAACAAAAGGACTACATCTTAAATGCGCCTAAGGCGGTGAAAAAGAAGACCAGGGTTCTCAGTGCAGACACGCCCTCAGCACCGTTAGTAACGCTACAATACAAAAACCAGAACCAGTGTGTCATATTAACATTCCAAACATTGTTCGAGTACGAAGCATTGCGTGGCTTGTCCAAGGCCTACTATAAATCTATCGATTAACTTGAATCACCCACTGACGCTACTGGTGCTCATGTCGAAGATGTTATTTCTACTGGACACGTTTTTTCTCCATTTCTATAATACATCCAACAAGGTCATGGTACAAGGCTCAGAGACTGCAGTTAAAGAGTGGATCCAGAATGATTTGAATCATTTATGGAAAACAGCAACGACTGCTGGAGTCAGTCGAATGGCTATAACGTCAACAGCTGTTCTCAACAATGCACCAACCACTTCCGATACCCAGAAATTAGCCCTCACACACTGTTCCTTTCCCGTTGTCTCTGATACATTCGTTCAGGAGCATGACAAACAGATACAGGTAGTACAAGACACGCCTTCCTCTACATCAAGATCTATCATTACAGAGACGCCTTCCGTTACATCAAGATCTACCATTACAGAGCCAGAGCATAATTCATTAATAGGATTGCTTGATAGTAGTCTAGAAAGGACACCACGCGAGCAAACTATACAATCACCACATGATGATGTGTATACAAAAATAACATCTGAGATGGAACTACTGAAAGCTGAATTGAGCAGTCTTAAAAAATCTTATGAACAGCTTCAGGCTGATCATCTGTCTCTAAAAAGTCGCTACGAACACAGCAAAACACACATTCAGCAGCAGACTAAACAACAGCACACAAAAGAATTGGGTCACAAACAAACACGTGCGGAGAGCCTCCGACCTCAACAACAAATACCTCATTCAGAACTACGCCTTAATGAACGTAATTCCCTGGACACTCCGGAAAATCCTGCAGCCAGTGTCTGCAGAATTCCGGTCAAAATTTCAAATCGCCATCCGCCACTTCGACCGGCAGCTGCCAGCACACACCACAGAACTTCTAGCAGCCACAGCACAACTGGAACAAGGGAAGATACAGCTGTAAACACTGGCACCCACACGAACAGAAGAAAACATCTCATCTTTGGGGACCAAACCATGAAGGAGCTTCAACAATCAAAACTAGTAACTGGTGATACTGATTCGGTGTCTGTTCGCTTCAAGAACTGGGCATCAACTTACGACTTACTGACCCTCCTTAAACGGTATTCGCCTGATCTCTCTGTAATTAGAGTAACTGTGCACATAGGTCTGTCAGACTCAATAAAAGATATTGAACTCTCACAGACAGACCTAAACGAGATCACATTCATATTTCGGTCGCTATTCCATAATGCCAAAATTTATTTTTCCTCTATTATCCCGCCAGTCCGTGCCTATTACCGCAAATGTGTTGAAACTAACAATGCTATACTTAAAAAACACTGCCTCGAGAATGAACATATTTTCATAGATCACAGCTCGGTCTTCCTTGCCACTTCAGGAGCCCCTAGAAAGCATCTTTACAGTGGCGAAATTACATTGTCCAGACAAGGGACCAGTATGTTGGCGACAAATATAAAGTATCCAGAAAGCACACTCAGAGGCACTACTCACACATCGGCATCCATATATCCATCCAAACGCCATGTGAATATAAATAGCTACTCATCTAATGCCAATTATGACCTTCATTTTCCATCACTACCCCCAACTTTAAACACCAGCCGCGCAAAATCATCAGACAATCAGGATCATCACGTTATACCTCTTGTTAGCACCACGGATGTGCAGGAAACCAACAATGTCTGCCTTCAACAACCTTCTGCCACAGACGACCCTCCTCGACAACACCAACTTGACCCACTTCATTCCCAGAGGTCTGTAAGCGATCCAATTCAATCTGCTCAGCCTTCATCAACAGAAGTGTCACCATGTCCGCTGTCGTCCCAGACACCAATGAGAGTTCCCCGCTCATCGCTGTCGTCACAGGTTCACCCACATCAACCCACATACCCAGCATTTCATCATTTCCTACATCAACAAAGACTCTTGGACTATGCACCTTACACTTGGAGGTCGTACTTGCCGGAATACCCCACTCATTCAACAACTGTACCTCAATATCCCGCTTTCTACCAAATGCATCATCTATCACGGCCAAATCCACCGCACTTCTATTTTCAACAACCCTCTACTCCATATTAACAACGACTGTTGGCCTCACTAGTTGTCTCTGTAACACCAGCAACTGTCGATTGTTGTTTTATATATATATATATATATATATATATATATATATATATATATATATATATATATATATATATATATATATATACTATATATATATATATATATTATATATTATATATATATATATAAGTTTATTATATTATTATTATAATTTTTTTTTTCTTCTCCACACTGTTTGACTGTCTGATATGAGCGCTTGATCTGTTACATTTTTCACCTATTTTTGACGTAATTCATTTGGCTGAATTGTTTGTAATTAGTTTTCAATGTGCCCCACTTATTAATACCACCATTAATTCCCCTTCATTGGTAAAATTTGTTAAATTTAGTATTTGAGCGCGAGCTTTTTTTTTTACATAACATAAATGCCAGGTACTTATGAACAGTTACTAACCATGAATGGTTTACGACTTGGCCATCTGAACGTAAACCATCTTCTAGGTAAACTTCCAGAACTCACACAAGTTCTGAATCAAAATTTCCATGTTTTTGGGCTTTCAGAAAGTCGTCTGAATGAGAAAATAACAGATGGTGACATTGCACGTACTGGTTTTAACACTATTCGGCGAGATTCTAGTAGACAATTAGAGACAGGTTTAGCAGTCTATATTTCCACTTCTCTCAGTTATCGCCGCAGAAACGATCTAGAGACCATAGATATAGAATGCATATGGTTAGAGGTAAAGCCACATAAGCAAAGACCCATTTTAATAGGATATCTTTATCGTAACCCCAGTGTAGGAACAACATGGTTTGAAGATTTTACCAACATGATGGATAAAGTTATTACTACAGTTAACGAAATTATTCTTCTTGGTGATTTCAATATTGATATGCATAAGCCGAATCAAACATGGACCAACATCATAGCATCGTACAACATGAAACAAATAGTCAACAAACCTACCAGAGTAACAAAAACATCATCCACACTGATCGATCACATATATGTAACCTGTCCAGAAAACGTTATAGAATGTTCCATCCCTACTATTGCTATGAGTGACCACTATCCCATATGTTGCACTTGGGCAAAAAATGGGTACAAATCTCCAAAAAATAAACACATCAGTATCGAATATAGAAGTCTAAAAAATTTCAACCAAGAATTATTTTTAAATGATTTGCGAAATGCGCCTTTCGCCGATGTTTACCAACTTCCTGATCCTGATGACGCCATTGCATATTGGACACGGACATTTTATAGTATTTTTAATAAGCATGCGCCTACTAAAGAAATTCGCGTAAAAAGACAAATAAAATCTCCATTTATCACACAAGAAGTACTTGCCACTATGAGGCAGAGGGATCGAGCGCACAAAAATAAGGACATCATTACATATCGGGCGGCAAGGAACAAAGTACAATATTTAATTCGCAGAGAAAAGAAAAACTACTTTAGTCATTTAGTTCAAAGCAAAAGCAACAGTAGAAATATATGGAAGGCAATCAATACCTTAGTGAACAAAAGAAATTCGCCAGACTCACAAAAACCCAATACTTCATTTACTTGTACAGATTTCAGCAATCATTTTCAGGCAGACATCCACAATATAAAATCCGCCATACCTTCTTCCCCTTGTGACTTCAGCGAATTATCTACGTTCTGCGAGAACAAGTGTACTAACACCATTCCATGCGACATTCCTTTTATAACAGTTAACGAAGTTTATAACTATCTTATTGATCTTAAAGATAATAACTCATCGGGACTTGATGGAATCAGTAATCGAATACTGCGTTATGCTGCACCAGCTATTACTGATACACTAACATACATATATAATCAATGTCTCGCAAGGAGTTACTTTCCATCTGCCTTTAAAATCGCTAAAGTATACCCTCTTGTTAAACCTGGTTCATCAGATAATAGCAACCTTGGTAACTATAGGCCCATTTCGCTTATATCATCGCTGTCCAAACCACTGGAAAAAACACATACACAAAACAGCAATGGAACACCTAGCTAATAATGACCTGCTTGTTGATAGTCAGTCGGGGTTTAGACCAAAGCATTCATGCGACACAGCCTTAACAAAAATGATAGAGAACTGGCATCTAAACATCAATAACGATAACTTATGTGGAGCAATCTTTGTAGACTTTAAAAAAGCATTCGATATGATAGATCACTCTATTTTAATCAGAAAATTAGAAACAATGAAAGTAAATCTTAAGCTGGTGAAGTTAATTAAATCATTCCTGACAGACAGACAACAAGTGGTGTCTTACAATAATTCTTTGTCCAACCCAACTGTTGTCGATATCGGTGTTCCTCAGGGTTCCATCCTCGGCCCTCTTCTCTTTGCCGTATACATTAATGATCTTCCTCTGTACATCAAACACTCATCCTGTGACCTGTTTGCCGATGACTGTACTGTTTACACTAGTGACAAAAGTTGCGCCACACTAGAACTATCTTTACAAACTGATACACATAATATTATTAAGTGGAGCAACGAGAATCGAATGCAAATAAATATTAGTAAAACGAAATGTATGTTAATATCAACCAGACAAAAACTACAAAACTCGCAGAAAAACAACACTTCAGCTCTACATTGGAACATCACTAATTGAAAACGTAAATGAACATAAAACTCTAGGTCTAACTGTTGACCAGCACCTAAGTTGGAACTCACATGTAAGTGCACTCACAAAGCTAACGGCACAAAAAGTTTACCAATTAGCCAAAATCAAACACTTCCTGGATGAGGGGGCAAGGAAAATGTTCTACACATCTCACATACAAACATACCTAGACTATTGTTCCACAATCTGGGATGGTTGTTCCATATCCAACACAAAAAGGCTTCATTCACTTCAAAAACGTGCAGTGCGCCTAGTTGCTGATAAACACCAAACACATTGTACAGATTTATATAACTATCTTAAAATATTACCCCTTAGAAAGCGCTTCCTATTTAACAAAGCTAAATTCGCTCACAAAATCTTGTCACAGAATGCTCCAACGTATCTGTGGCCTCTTTTAAAATTCAATGAAAAACGTAGTAACCGCTTAAACCAGTTACAGGTACCCAAGCCCAGGCTAGATTTGTTCAAGAAGAGCTTGGCTTACTCAGCTGCTCATCTTTGGAACAATCTTCCACATGATCTTAAAAACATGCACAGTCCCTACTCATATAATCGTAGACTGTTCAAATACATTATGAGTGCCAATTATATGCCGCCCTAAGGGATTATATTTCGAATTATTATCTAATATACTGTATGGAGGGTCTAATGATCTAGTTTTTCATTTTAATATATCTTACTTCTTAATTGTTATCAAATACTGTAAATGTATGCTTTTATACTACTTATAATGTTGCATCGCCATTAAACTAACACCTTAAGTATGGAGAATGTCTGAATAACTAGCAATAAAAGATGAATAAGAGGAAGGGCAAAATGTAAGACGGGCCTATATGCACGATTCTTATCTATCAGTCAATACCCTTTACCTCCCTAAGGAGCATAGGTCATAACGCTGGATCTCGTATAGTGGAGGCGTAAACAATTCACTCCCTGTGGCAGTATCTGTTTGGGACTCAAAGCTGCTCACCTGTGGGAACATTTTCCGCATGTGCTGACAACACACTAAGTCCCAGGTCATTCAGCAGCGGATTCCCAAAATGTCACGAGTTCTTATTATATACCACCATAAACTATCTATCTATCTATCTATCTATCTATCTATCTATCTATCTATCTATCTATCTATCTATCTATCTATCTATCTATCTATCTATCTATCTATCTATCTATCTAATCTATGTATTAATGTTTATTTTTTTTTATTTTTTTTTTTTTACATTCATTATTATTATTATTATTCTTTTTTAATGTTAAAAACGTACTTTAATTATGATGATTATTGCAAATGTAATATTACTTTTATAATGATAAATGCCTTAATTATGCTTAAAGTAAATGTGAGGATGAAAGGATATAGTATATATGATGAGAGAGAGAGGAAGGGCAGAATGTCAGACGGGCCTGCGTGCCCAATTCTTAACCCTTTGAAAATAAAGTTCGTTCGTTCGTTCGTTCGTTCGTTCTGTCTATCTATATATCTATCTATCTATCTTATCTATTTTATCTATCTAATCTTTCAATCTATCTATCAATCGATCTATCTATCTATCTATCTATCTATCTATCGATCTATCTATCTATCTATCTATCTATATATCTATCTGTCTTTCTATATATCTATCTATCTGTCTGTCTGTCTATCTGATGCCTTTAAATTAATGCTTAAAGTATCGTGTGGGAATGAAAGGGTATAGTATGCAAGATAAATGAGAGTGGAAGGGCAGAATGTTAGATGGGCCTGCGCGCCCAATTCTTAACCCTTCGAAAATAAAGTTCGTTCGTTCGTTCGTTCTGTCTGTCTATTTGTCTGTCTGTCTGTCTATTTCTATTCTTCCATCCCACAGTTTATGCCTACCTGTCTCTTATTTATCATTTTCATGTCTTCAATTCTCTTGTCATCGATATATCAATATCCTTTAGCTCCCTGGGGAGTATAGGCCTTCAATAAACACATGCCAAGTCCTCCTGTCACGTGCCATCACCTCATATTTTTCTCCACGTTTTCCTCATAATTTTCAAATCTGTCTCAAGTCCTTTCTGCACTTGTTTTTTTCCCCCTTTTTAAATTTACTTCTTCCTCTCTTTTTCTGGACTCCCTTGTAAGGCTATCAACAAGTTTCCTCAGTGTGTGTCCTATCCATCTCCAGAGCGTCTTCTTCTCAACTCTTGTTCCACTGCCACTTGCCATGAGTTCCATGTTAGTTACCTTGTCATACCTCTTCAATCTTTCTATTCCACACAAGCACTGGCTATTTCCATAACCTCTTCTCTAGAATAAGGACTGCTTTGTAATGCTATCAAATGATTTTATTTCAACGTGTGTCCTATCTAACACCAGACTTCTTCTCCTCACTTCTTGGTCCACAGGTGTTTGTGTGGTCTTTCCGTCTGTTCCACATTTGGTGATATTGTTATAAAACTCAAATCCTTCTGTTCGTCGCATGTTTATGAAAGGTTGCATCTTCTTCCTGGTTGTAAATTTGTGTTGTGCTCCATGTTTCACAGCCATACAATAGGATAGGTTAGACATACGAGTTTAAGTTTGTTGGTTTTGTTGTTCTTTCTAAAATTAAATTGGGGGAATCCAAGTTTTTTCAAAAACCAGATATAGGGGGAGTAAAGTTTCCTCAAATATCAAATTTAAACGCATATTAGATTAGTATGTGGGGTTGAGGATGAAGTTCTCTAAATTAACTATAGTGGACGGACGTGATGACTAAAAGTTTGAGAACCACTGATCTGCATGACCATTTACCGCCTGAATTTTCACTATGCAGTGCAGCTCGTCTGCCTACCTACCGTTCCTCCAATCGCCCAGGCTATCACCACGTTATCACACAATCCTGCAAGTTCCGGAGGCGAGCTTACATCACTTTCATACGAGATGCCGACTAATTTGTCGTCCAGGGCTTCGGTGCAGAAATATAGGACAATATGGTGGACCAACCTGTCGTGGCCTTTCTGTACAACGGGCTCAAACTGAGGACAAATTGAGGGTCATTTTATACCGGGTAATTCAAAAGTCATTTTAAATTTTTAAATCGTTATTTCTTCACTCCTATCTAACTAACTTGCCTACGGCTTCGTGGAGAGGGGGAACATGCTGCATGGGCAACAGCTTGATCTCCATTTAACTGTGCCCAAGGTCGCGCCCTGGAGAGGACACTCCAGCTTCGTCTACGCCACATCCTCGATATTTCGTGGAAGGACAAAATGACAAATGTCGAGGTGTTGTCACGTGCTGACCTTCAAAGCATGTATACACAACTTAGACAGCGCAGACTACGCTGGCTTGGCCATGTCTGCCGCATGGAAGATGGTCGCATCCCGAAAGATATCTTCTATGGACAACTGGCAGATGGCAAAAGAACATTTGAGCAATCGCAGCTCAGGTTCAAAGAGAGACATGAGGGCACTGGACATAAATCCAGCAACCTGAAAGATAAAGCTGCCGATCGCACCAAGTGGCGATGCTATCTAAGGCGCCACCTCAAATTGAGCGAAAAGAAACTCTCACGGCAAGCAGAAGATAGGAGAAAACGTCGAAAATAAGCAGCTGAGGGCCGTCACCTAAACGCATTCCCATAATCAGTTATAACATGGAGCCGCGCTGGTGTAATGGTTACCAAACTGCGCTGGCGATCGGGCGATCCAGGTTCAAGCCCGGGCGAGGACATTTGAATCAGTGTCGTCGACCGGGACTTGGACTGGATTAACTCGAGCCCAGGCGAAGACATTTGAAGCAATGTCGTCGACCAGGGACTGGCGGCTCCAGAGCCGACTCAGCTCTAATGGGTACTCTCCGAAGACGGCTAGTATCTGCCTGAATGGCAAGTGTACAGTGTACAGTGACAGTGTACAGTGACAGTGTACAGGGAAAACAGGATACTCCCGTAAAAATCAATCTCAGGTTAGATATACTAAGCTGAGGTTCTCGCCTCGAGTAATAGCGGGCGTACAAAAAAAAAAAAATCAGTTATGACTGAAGGGGCTGTTATTACTGTTATCTAACTAATTTATACGAAACAACCGGGAAAAGAAAGATAACTAACCATCATTTTAATACATATAATTGTATGTCACATTAATATTTACAGCTAAACGTGAGATCCTAATTGTTCAACACATGACCTCATCGCGAGCAGCCATTTTTGCTATTTCTCGTAACATCCGTTTATTAACCATTTTAGATATTATTTTATTTTGTTTCGTTTCTAGGAATGGATAATCAAATATAAAACTAATTTATCTAATGACAGTTATTGTTTATTGTTTCGTCATTTGTTTAATGTGTAGGGAGCCGCGGTAATTCTCTTCCCAGTGTGTTCTGTGGTCTTTCTCTACCTCTCTTATCTATAGATCCTGGAACAAGGACATCCTTGTAATACTATCTATAGGTTTCCTCAATGCGTGTCCTATCTGTTACCAACGTCTTCTTTTTATCTCTTGTTCCACTGGTACTTGTCTGGATCTTGTCATCAGTTCCACATTAGTGATCTAATCATCAGTTCCACATTAGTGATCTTGTCATCAGTTCCACATTAGTGATCTTGTCATCAGCTCCATGTTAGTGATCTTATCATCAGTTCCATGTTAGTGATCTTGTCATTAGTTCCACATTAGTGATCTTGTCATCAGTTTCACATTAGTGATCTTGTCATCAGTTCCATGTTAGTGATCTTGTCATCAGTTCCATGTTAGTGATCATGTCATCAGTTCCACATTAGTGATCTTGTCATCAGTTCCACATTAGTGATCTTGTCATCAGTTCCACATTAGTAATCTTGTCATCAGTTCCACATTGGGGATCTTGCCATCAGTTTCACACGAGTGATCTTGTCGGAGCCATACAATAGGACTGACTTTACATTTGAGCTGAAGATTCTAATTTTTAAATCAGAAAGATAAGAACCTTTAAACTTCTTCATCTTTCGTTCATATTCATTAAAGAACATGAACTACCACTACAGCGGGCCTTACGTGCTCCTGCAGTCATAGTAGCTGTAGCAATCTGAGGCGGTACCGTAGGGAGCATCGCCACTTGGTGCGATCGGCAGCTTCATCCTCCCAGGTTACTTGATTTATGTCCAGCGCGTTCATGTCTCTCTTGTACACATCTTTGAACCCCAGTTGCGGTTGCCCAACTGTTTTTTTTAATTTTTGTTGGAACCAGTTGACCGTAGAAAATATGTTTGGGGATGCAACCATCTTCCATGCAGCGGACATGGCCAAGCCAGAATAGTCTGCGCTGTCTAAGCAGTGTTTACATGCTCTGAAGGCCCTATATATATATATATATTCTTCTTCTTCTTTGATCCTTAGCCGCCGACCGTCAAAGCAGTCAGTTTCCATCACGCCTGGTGGCGTCTTGTAGGGCAACAACAAATTGATTCCACTTTGCTCGGTCAGCGGCCATCCTTCGTACAGTGCCCCAACTCTGGTTCATTCTTTGCATCTCAGCCTCCACAGTCCTCCGCCAAGTTGTTTTTGGTCGGCCTCTCTTTCGTTTTCCTTCAGGGGTCCATAGCATAGCTGTTCTTGTGATGGCATCGGGGTCTCTTCTGAGGACATGGCCAACCCAGCTCCAGCGTCTGCCAGCTATGATGGTGTGCATCTCTTCTTGCTTGCTCCGAGTAAGCAGATCTTGGTTGGTGATGATATTCCGCCAAAAGATTCGGAGAATTTTTCTTAGGCATGTTGTGTGAAAAGAGGACAATTTCGACATTTCCTTCTCTGTAACTCTCCAGCTCTCCGCGCCATAGAGAAGCACAGACATATGTGGATTGATTAATATATACAGTTGCGTAACTAAAAAGAATACAAAGAAGCAGACAAACTGATGGACGGACAGACAGACAGACTTACTCTGATCATATGATGTTTCTGGCCAAGGTCCCTCAGTTTAAATGTGATACTGTGGTATGTGGTACTTTTGGCCGGTACTGAGTACTGTAAGAACACACAGATTTGGTTCGGTAATGTAAATGTAATGACGTTTTTAAAACCGGACGCTATAAATAAATAAAAAATTGCAAACCAAAAAAAAAAAAGCCATAACCTGGTAAGTAGAACGGAGAACAGTAATAAAATCGTCTTGCTCAATAAATATAAATTTTTGTTGTATTTTAAATTATATTTTTGTAAGCCGTTCAAGAGCTAGTAGAAAATGGACACTGAACAACCAGTTAGAAGAAAAAAATTGAGGCCC
>JAMPIV010005978.1:40000-69211 GCA_024509875.1 Oreohelix idahoensis
ACAGCTGTCTTTGCCATTCTGAGCACTGCTCTAAAATGTTCCTGCGGGTAAATATATGATCTATACATCTTCTGTTCTTTCTAAATCCTGCTTGTTCTTTCCTCAGTTTGTGGCCTACTGCTTTTGAAATTCTCTCTTTAATTATCCTGCCTAGTATTTTGCTGGGAACTGAGAGAATTCCTCTCCAATTATTGAAGTCTGCAAGATCTCCCTTCTTGGGCAATTTGACAATTATTCCTTTGCTCCATTCTGTTGGTGTTGTCCCTGTTTTCCAGACTTGTGCAAATAGTGGTTCTAATAGTTCTGCTGCTAGCTCAGGGTCTGTCTTAAATAGCTCTGCATTTAAGTTATCATGGCCAGGCGCTTTTCCATTCTTTAACCCTTTCATTGCTGTGATGATTTCTTCTTTTCGTGGAATGTCTGTAGTAACATCTAGATCATTTTCAGCCTCAGGAACATTCAATTGTGTCTCTGGTGGTTCCTTATTCAGAGTTTCTCTGAAATGCTCTGCCCATCTTGTTTCCTGTCCCTCTGCTGTGGAGATGAGATTTTCTTGCTTATCTCTTACTAATGTAATATTGTTTGCATCTCGTTTTCCGCTGATGATTTTAGTTATTGTGTATACTGTGCTTTGTTCATTTCTCAGTGCTGCCTCTTCTGCCTGTCTTGCAAGGTCATCCAGAAATATCCTTTTGTTAGCACGGGTTTGACGTTTTACTTCCTTGTCCAGCTGACTGTACTGTTCACTATATATTGCCTTTAACCTGGGAGACTTAGCTTCTGTTTTCTTTCTTTCAATTTTTTTTCTCTTTGCTATGGTGTTTAGCGTATATGGTGTTATCCAGTCTTGGCTCTTTCTTTCCTGGAATCCCAAGCATGACTTGCTGCTTTCCTTGTATATTGTTGAGATGGTGTTGAATCTCTGGTCGACATCATCGGTCTCTGTTCTTTCCTGGCTTTTGGTAATCTGATATCGTCTCTTTACGTCGACCACGAAAGCTTTTCTGGTGAGGGGGTCCTTAAGTTTCGTGATGTTATATCTTTTCTGTTTCACTGCAACTAGTCCAGCAGCTCTGAGTTTCACCTTCAGTGTTGCTACTACTAGGTGATGATCACTTCCCACATTTGCACCTCTTCTTACCTTCACGTCATGTAGTGCATGTCTCCATCTGCCATTGATCATTATGTGATCTATCTGGTTTCTGTCTCGTCCGTTTGGTGATTCCCATGTTAACTTGTGCACTTCTTTGTGTGGAAAAAATGTTCCTCCAATGACCAGGTTGTTAATACTGCAGAAGCTTATTAATTTGTCCCCATTCTCATTTACTGTTCCACTGCCGCATTTCCCCATTACTCTTTCGTTATAATTATTGTGTGCTCCAACTTTCACATTTAGGTCTCCCATTACTATAATAAGATCGTACCTGGGTGTAGTTTTCATTTCCTTTTGTACCTGTTGATAGAACTCGTCCTTGATCTCTTCTTCGCTGTCGTTTGTTGTGCATAGCATTGTATAATTGTGGTGTTGGTGAATCTCCCTCTCAGTCTTGCTCTTATCAGTCTGTTGTTAATGGGTTTCCATTCCAGTAAAGACCATTCCATTCCTTTCTTCAGGATAATGGCTACACCTTCGTTGTGCTGACCATCCTCTCTGTTTCCCCTGTAGCTGTTTTTATTCTCCCCATCCCTGTCCATCTGCTCTCGCTTATTCCCAGGATATGTAATTTGTAGTTCCTCATCTCTGCTGTGATTTGTCTCAGCTTTCCTGCCTCATTCATAGTTCTGACGTTCCAAAAACCAATTCTGGTTTCGTGTTTTGCGGTCAGGGCATCCGTTTTCATGCCAATGGCTTCCTTTCGGCTTTCACCACTGTCAGTCATACGAGCCTGAGACTCCGGATGTCCGTCCCGCACCAAAGTTTTTTCATTTGTTGCTGTTTCCGTAACATGTGCGATTTTTTACATAGACAGGGGTGTCGGCCCTGTGCTAAAACCCCCAACCTGGAGGATCAGGGTACCAGCTTTTGTCTGACCCCTACCCATGCAGACCAGTCCAGCTTGGTTGAGCCTACCAGGAGTAAATCTCCCACTTTCATAGCTCTGAGGATTGTCAGGGTACACAAGCTGCCATACCGCTACAAGGTATAGGTACCATTGATGGCAGCGTGGACACTATAGATGGAAGGTATTTAGCCTTCTTTCTTGCTTAACATAGGTTGTCGATATCTCGCTGCCATATATTGGTATTATTATTAGTATTACGTTACTATGGTTCGTGCTTTTAATTTATATGTGAATTGTTTCTTTTGGTCCAGGGTATTTTGTTTTGTTTTTAATTAAATGGTTATGTTTTTAAAATTAAATATTTAAAAAATACTAATTTCAAATTAAAAACTTGGAGCACTTCTATATCGAGAATACTTACTTACTTACTTACTCACGTTCCCCTTCTACCGTGAGGTGTAGAGGTTTGGAAGAGAGAGCGCCAGACTACCGTATCGGCTGTCTTCCTCCTGGCCTGGTTCCATTCTAGTCCTCGGTCCTTCAAAGATTTCTAATGTTATCCTCCCAGCGGACTCTGGGTCGTCCTGGGGGTCTGGATCCTGGCTCTTTGTTTTCCATGCTTGTCGTGGTAGCCGATCTTCTCCCATTCTGCAGACATGGCCAAACCATCTTAGTTGGGACTGTTCTACTTGGGTCTGCAAGGGGTGGGATTTTAGGCCTTGACGTATCGTCTGGTTGCGGACCATGTCTCTTCTTGTTACTTCAACCACCTTCCTCAGATACCTCATTTCTGAGGTTTGGATCTGACTTTTGTGGGTTTTAGTCATTGCCCATGACTCGCATCCATATATCAAGACTGGGACATAGGTGGAGCGGTATACAGCCATCTTCGTTTTCTTACCAACCTCTCTCTTGCTGAGGAATCCTCGATTTATTGCCTGAAAAAGTCTCCCAGCTGCTGCTTTTCGAGTGGCCAACTTTTCTTTGATGCCTCCTTTTTGGTCTATAATAGTTCCAAGGTATAAAAGTTCCAAGGTATAATAGTTCCAAGTGGTCGTCCTGCTCCAGGACCTGTTCTCCCAGCTTAATCTGATGTCTTCTTTCTTCTCGTGATATCACCATGGATTTTGTTTTAGAGCTGCTTATGACCATCCCCCTCTTCTCCAGCTCTTCCTTCCAGACTTGCAGGTTGGATTGGAGATGTGCCTCTGATTTAGCAATCAGGGCAATGTCATCAGCAACTGCCAGCTCTGAAATACATACCTGTCTCATCTTCCAGTACCCCACTGAATACTTTCTTGTTCTCTCCTTACATGACTTGATGACATTGTCCATGAGGAGTATGAAAAGATTAAGTGACAGGATATCACCTTGTCTTACACCAGTGGTGGTCCTGAACTCTTCTGACTTAAGGTTTGCTGTCCTCACACAATTTCTGCAAGACTTGTAGAAGCTCTGTATAGCATGAATCAGAGGTGCTGAAATGTTCTTCCTTGCCTAACAGACCCAAAGTTTGCTCCAGGAGACTCTGTCAAACGCCTTTTCCAGATCTATGAAACAAAGATGGATCTCCTCTTATACTCAAGGGCATTTTCACTCAGCTGTCTGAGTGTGAAGATTAGGTCTTGAGTACTTCGGTTAGCTCAGAATCCGCACTGGACCTCATTTAATTGTGGCTCAGCTAGGCGTCGTAGTCTCTGCTCTAGGATTCTAGAGTAGATTTTACCAGGGACACTGTGAAGGGATATGCCTCTATGGTTTCCAGATTGTCAATTGTCACCCTTTTTGAAAATTGGTGTTAAGATGGCAATCTCCCAATCCTTTGGTATGATCTTGTTGCACCACGCTACCTGTAGGATCCTTAAGAGTAATAGGTCGCCTGATGCTCCCATGTAGTTAACCATTTCTGGTGTTACACCATCATACCCTGCTGCTTTGCCCATCTTGATTTTCTCCAGTGCTGCTTTTAGTTCTTCCATCTTTATGTCATCTTCACCATCACTGGTTTTCTCTTCTGTGCTAGTGGTTATCATTTCTGATGCTTCACCATGCTCACCATCCAGGAGTTCTGAGAAATATTCTTTCCATCGTTCCATTACTTCCTTCGGGGCAGTAAGCAATTTGCCTTGCTTGTCCTTTATAAATTTGAGAGGGCATTGTTTTTCGTTCCTCATGTTCTTTAGGGACTTATAGAACAATTTCTAGTTTTCTTGCGCATCTTTTTCTAGCTTTTCTCCAACTTCTTCCAGGGACTTCTGTTTTGCTGCTAGCACCTTGTTCTTTGCTTCTGTTCTGAGTATCACATATTCTCTATATTTCTCTATTTGTCCTGCTGCGTTTTTAGCTCCTAAGTATTGTTTCCATGCCATTTCCTTCTCTCTTATTTTCTTTTTGACTTCCTCTGTCCACCAAGGTGTCCTCTTTCTCTTGTTCCCAAGTCGGACTTCACCACATGCTTCTGCAGCAGCTGTCTTTATGATGTCCTTGAATTTAAGCCACAGGGTTTCCAAGTCATCGGGTAGTTCTTCTGTGTTTCTCACCGCTGTAGCAATAAGCCCCTGATATCTGGTCTTAATTTCTGGCTCTCTCAGCTTGTAGGTCTTAATGATCATTTCTTCCGTTCGTTTACTTGGTTTCTTGCGTGATGCTGGGCAGTTCTTAGGCTGAGCAACTCTTTCAGTTGTTCTTTTGAATGTAAGCAGGTAGTGATCACTTCCAATCTCTGGCCCCCTCCAGAATCTAGCATCCCGGACATATTTGAATGAGCTCCTCCTAAGAATGGCATAGTCGATCACTGACTTCTCATTCTTTGTTGGTTCACATCTAGTGTATGCATGTATGCGCTTATGGGGGAACTTTGCGTTTGTAATAATCAGATTCTGCTCACTGCAGAATCTAAGGAGTCGCTTTCCATTATCATTGAGAGTATCTTCTCCATATCTTTCGATAACTCCACCCCATCTAGCATGTCATTTCCTACTTTGGAGAGCAAAAATATTTTTATCTGAATAGTAGAGTACAGGAACGAAGGGAATAAAGCCAAATGGATAAATTGAAAGCATGTACAAATCTTCGACTATGTGTTACAAGGATCTGAAAGGGGATAAAAAGGATGGTAGCACTGTTTACCTACCAGGCATGTCGTTGAAGGCGACTAAGGAAGTTTGGACATGGGGCCGGCTATCTTACCCTGTACAGCCGGGTTTCTTGGGAGTCCATGTGTGTTTCATGGGAGTCCATGGATATATTCTAGGGTTCCGTGCAATGATCAAAAATTTAAAATGTACAGCTTTTTTAAAATGTTGCTGATATGTGTGTGTATATATATATATATATATATATATATATATATATATATATATATATAAATATATATATATATATATATATATATATATATATATATATATATATATATATATATATATGTGTGTGTGTGTGTGTGTGCGTGTGCGTGCGTGCGTGCGTGCGTGTGTGTGTGTGTGTGTGTGTGTGTGCGTGCGTGCGTGCGTGCGTGCGTGCGTGCGTGCGTGCGTGCGTGCGTGCGTGCGTGCGTGCGTGCGTGCGTGCGTGCGTGCGTGCGTGCGTGCGTGCGTGTGTGTGTGTGTGTGTGTGTGTGTGTGTGTGTGAAGAACGGGTGCATAGCCTTCACCGGACAATCAAAGGGGCCCATACCCTCAATCCACAACGAAAGGGGATCCACATCACACAACATAGGTTAAGAAACCATGCTGTAGAGACTTACAGCCGAAAATAGCTCAGAGCAATAAACTCAGCCATTCAAGATGGAAGAAGGACACCAGCAAGATAGTCCGTGTCCTGGAATCCCCATGGTAAGAGAAGAAAAGGGCGACTGAAGTAGACAACAGAACTTTTGAAGAAAGGAACTGCAGAAAGACATCAAAGAGATATAGAAGAAGTGGAAAGATCTGGAACGAATGGCACAGGAAAGGAAGGCTTGGCAGGAAGTTGTTGAGGGCCTGCGCTTCACATAGAGTTTGAAGGTAATGATATAGATGGTGGTGATCAAGATGATGATGATGATGGTGATCGTGGTGGTGGTGATGATGATCATGATGATTATGGTGGTGATGATAATGATGATGATAATGATGGGGACGACGATGCCTAATACAGCGATGATGATGATGATGATGACGATGATGATGAGGGTGGTGGAAGGAGTGATAATGAGGATGATGACGATGAGGATGATGATGGTGGCTATGATTATGAGGATAATGATGGTGAAGATAATGATTAGGATGATGATGATGACGATGAGGATGATGATGGTGACGATGATAATGAGGGTGATGATGGTGATGATGATGATGAGGATGGTGACGATGATAATGAAGATGATAATGGGGACGATGATGATGATGAGGATGATGATGGTGACGAAGATGATGGGGATGATGATGGTGACGATGATGATGACGACGATGAGGATGATGCTGGTGACGATGATGATGAGGATGATGATGGTGACGATAATGATGAGGACGAGGAGGATGGTGGTGGTGTGGTAGTGATATTGTGCGATCTCTTATTTTGCTGTTCAGGAAATCGATGGTGATGCTGATGCTGATGATTATGATGATGCTGATGACGATGATGATATTGGTGGTGTAGTAGTGATGATGTGCAATCTGTTCATTGCTGGTCAGGAAATTGATGAAGCTGCTGATGTTGGTGACGACGAGGATGGTGATGTGCGATTTCTTACATTGCTGTTCAAGAATTCAATGGTAATTGAGTTTTCTGGAAGCTTCCCCGATTTCTTGTCGCTTGCCGGTGGATCTAGTAGTAAGAAGGACTTTGTACCTCGACTTGTTGACCCATGGTAGGCGATGCTTGTGTCAGACGTGGGGTCATCGGGAGAGTAACTGAAGATAACCTTTGTGGTACCTGTCTGGTAAATCAGACACAAAGAAGATGGAACACACAATGGTAAATCATCGTCAAAATCATCATTATTTTCCTTTGCGATCCCAATCGAGCACGGAGCCACCACCACAGTAGCTAGTCCCCTTACAGAAAGCCTACAACAAGCAGTCACATGATCTTGCAGTGCTGGTTTATGTGGCAATGTTTTACACTATGACGTTCAGCCCCATGACCAACCTCATATTAGTTGCCTTATACGACATGCATGAGGGTGCAGTATTCCTACTCCTTATTTGTCATTTCTGAGATTTAAAAACAATAAATAAAATCTTGCCTCGTTTTGGCGAAGCGAGCCACGTTCAACCTAGACACCCGATCCGTCAGTTATAATAGGGCGCATGTCGAAATATAAACGACCATCCCATGGAACTACAGAGCAAAGAATGGTTAATACGTTATCGTTATTCTCTATACTTTCTGCCGTTCTTCTATCACCTTTCTTATCATCATTTTCAGCATTCCTGCAAACTAACTTTCTTCTTTTCATAGCTTTGTCAGTTTTTTTTCATGGTTTTGCCATTTTGTGTCGAGGCACTTCTCTTTCAGCCATACATAAAAATGCTTCGGTTATATCAGAGCTCAATTACCGGCCTCAAAGACAGGGAGAAGAAAAAAAAAACCAATGCTTGAGCTCTGTCTGAATTCTGGTACAGCACTGATAAATGCAAAGCTCTGAAAAAGACCACTAATATCTGTCACAGTTTTTCTCAACCGAGGTAGCATAGTGGTTAGTGCACTGGCTTCCTAGCTCAGTGGTCTATGGTTCGATCCCCAGATGAGGTGGGAATTTTTTACGCCGCAAACGGCTCCTGGGTCGACCCAGCACAAACTGGGTTCCAGAGCAACTCTGGGAAGGTTAAGGCGGCCGGCGTGATGTTGACCACGTCACCCCTAGTGTGCCGATGGTCAAGAAAATATGGGCCTAACACCATATTCCGAATATGCCTCAATGGGCGTGTAACGGGATCCTTTTTTTCTCAACCAGTGTTCCTCGAAACCCTAGGGTTCAGCAATTCATCATCAGGGGTTCCACGAAAATTCTTGGAGTAAATAAACAAAAATGTTGAACTACCGTGACAGATTCCAAATTTCGTTCTTATTTAGGGTAATATGTAGCGTTATGTGCATATGTTGGTCCAGCATTACGCATATCGATAAATATCGTAAGCACATACTATTTTAAAACGTTTGTATGATCATCAAAACTCGTCTTCTTTATTTAAATTTAAAGAGACAGGTTTCCCTATCAGCTGTTGTTGTTATTGCTGTTTAACTAGGGTTGCTGAGCTTTTTGTTCTTTTGCAGCCAATACCAAGTTGAAGACTCCTTGGTATTATCTACACTGTAGACCTAGGCTTTTCCTGTGGCTTTTCTGCAATTCCGAAACGTGTTGAGTTGAAGTCATGAGCTGCAGTTTCTCCAGCTTGGCTTGCAATTAAAAGTATCATCACATCTGTTCCCAAACTAGAAGGAAGAAGCGTGTGGCATACTGTGCATTCCGCGCCATCCAAATATGCAGAGCTAAAACACTGTGCTCTGGTGCTGGGCTCTCCCATGGAATCGTCACATCTTACACAGAGCTACCTCTCAGCGCCCCATGCTTATCACTGGGCCCATAGTGAGATCCCCCTGCATGAATGAAATCAGGTAAAAGAGTTACGTCAGGGCTCATGTGACTCCTCCAAGCTTAGTGTGCAATGCTGGGTTCTCAACATGTTTCTCCACAAGGGGGGAATCCTTGAAAGTGAGGGTGGATGATTTCAAGAGTCAGTGAGGGTGTAATTAGTCTCACAGAGGTTCACATTCAAATCTACATATTATAGCATTGTGCATAGCTGGTGGTCATATAAGGATGACTCCAAATATGCCTCCATGCCTTTAGCTATAAGTAAATAGTAATACAGAAGAGGTTCAACAAATGTATACTGGATGAAAAAGATGAAAAAGTGCATGAAGGGACATTGTACGAAAATATGTGCGCACATTATATCCAAGTGCCAGCCAAAACAGTTTTTCTTCTACAGCTTCTCTCGGCCTCACTTCTTTCGTCTTCTTCTTCTTCTTCGGTCCTTGGTCACTGACTGACGAAGCAATTATTGACTATCAAGTCTGATGGCGTTTTATAGTGTAGCAACAAACTGTCTCCATTTTTCTCGTTGGGCGGCCATAGTCGTGTGGTTGCCCAACTCTGGTTCATTCTTTGCATCTCTGCTTCCACATTTCTCCGCCAAGTTGCTTTTGGTCGGCCTTTCTTTCGCATTCCTTCTGTGTTCTATAGTACGGGATCTCACTTCACTAATGTTCTTTTTTTACGTGTGACATTTGTCATACACAGTTGTTCTTCTGTCGTGCTTTTTTGTTTCTTGTGACGAGCAAGAAACATTTTTTTTTCACATTTAAAACATGGAATTGATGATTATATATATATATATATATATATATATATATATATATATATATATATATATATATATATATATATATATAATATATATATATATATATATATATATATATATATATAATATATATATATATATATATATATATATATATATATATATATATATATATATATATATATATATATATATATATATATATATATATATATATATATATATATATATATATATACCAATCAGACGCAAGCCAGGATGATCGGACTTTAAACAAATAACCAATCAGGCAATTTTAAAAAAACTTACAAGTATCGGTCTATCTTCAGGGTTACAAGTGTCCAGTTTCCTGACCATCTTCAGGGTTGTGTACTCTCCTACCTCTGTCGCTCTAAGAAGCAGCCAGTCCTGACTGGCATCCACAGCTGGCAGAGCATTACCGCTGGCATAACGGTCCTGCATATGAAAATGTACGAAGGGAGAGCCTTTAGTTGTTACTTTTATTAGAAGCACGCAAAAAAATCACAGCTGTCATTGTTACATTATCGTCTTCTTCTTTGTTACAACCACCACTGCCATTTTCATGTCTACCATAGCAGCCGCGTTCGTTATCACGATCAGCAGCAGTATCATTATTATAATTTTTTTTAAGGTTTTGCCTTCTTGTGGCAAGGCGCGCACCTTTCAGCCTAGACCAGGGTGGTCCAACTTATTCTACCCATACAACCAAAAATTTAAGCCCGAGGGCCATTCATGACAAAAAAAATATTTTAAAATAAAAGCTCAGCGAAAAATGGATGAAAATCGAAAAGTGCGAAATTAAAAATAAAGTACAATAAAAATTACAATGCGCATTAAATTTCTATTGAAATGATTATAGTTTTTATTCTTAACTCTTAATGGGAAGTTTTGGTTGGGGAGGGGCAGGGTGTTGGATTTTCTGTAACCAGAGTCTGGATATCAACATCAATCGAACGCTTTCGGGTGCTGACTGCCGGCAGTAAAACATTGCGTTGCACCTAACGTTTTGAGTCTAATCTCAAAAGTATTAATTATACCATATAATTAAAGAAATATGTTTTTGTTTGAGCGCGGGCCACAAAACAATTTTACACAGGCCACATTTGACCCGCGCGTCTGCAGTTGCACCACTTTGACCTAGACTGAAGTGCGGTGTTATATCAAAGCGGAAGTGACATTTTTTTAAAAGTGAACTCTATAAACTCTAGTACAGTGTTGATAAATACTTCTTCTTCTTGTTCTTCTTGTTCTTCTTGATCTTGATCTTCGTGTTCTTATTCTTCTTGTTCTTATTCTTCTTGTTATTATTCTTCTTATTGTTCTTGTTCTTCTTGTTCTCATTCTTCTTGTTCTTGTTCTTCTTGTTCTTATTCTTCTTGTTCTTGTTCTTCTTGTTCTTGTTATTCTTGTTCTTATTCTTCTTGTTCTTCTTGTTCTTATTCTTCTTGTTCTTGTACTTCTTGTTCTTATTCTTCTTGTTCTTGTTCTTCTTGTTCTTATTCTTCTTGTTCTTATTTTTCTTGTTCTTAATCTTCTTATTCTTCTTGTTCTTGTTATTCTTGTTCTTATTCTTCTTGTTCTTCTTGTTCTTATTCTTCTTGTTCTTGTACTTCTTGTTCTTGTTATTCTTGTTCTTATTCTTCTTGTTCTTCTTGTTCTTATTCTTCTTGTTCTTGTACTTCTTGTTCTTATTCTTCTTGTTCTTGTTCTTCTTGTTCTTATTCTTCTTGTTCTTGTTCTTATTTTTCTTGTTCTTAATCTTCTTATTGTTCTTGTTCTTATTCTTCTTATTCTTCTCATTTTTATTCTTCTTGTTCTTCTTGTTCTTCGTGTTCTTATTCTTCTTGTTCTTCTTGTTCTTTTTCTTCTTGATCTTCTTGTTCTTATTCTTCTTGTTTTTCTTGTTCTTATTATTGTTGTTCTTATTTTTCTTGTTCTTATTCTTCTTGTTCTTATTCTTCTTGTTCTCCTTGTTCTTGTTCTTATTCTTCTTATTCTTCTCATTTTTATTCTTCTTGTTCTTCTTGTTCTTGTTCTTCGTGTTCTTATTCTTCTTGTTCTTGTTCTTCTTGTTCTTATTCTTCTTGATCTTCTTGTTCTTATTCTTCTTGTTCTAGTTTTTTTTTGTTCTTATTATTGTTGTTATTTTTCTTGTTCTAATTCTTCTTGTTCTTATTCTTCTTGTTCTCCTTGTTCTTGTTCTTATTCTTCTTGTTCTTCTTGTCCCTATTCTTCTTATTCTTTTTCTTCTTGTTTTTGTTCTTCTTGATCTTATTTTTCTAGTTCTTGTTCTTCTTGTTCTTGTTCTTCTTGCTCTTATTATTCTTGTTCTTCTTAATCTTATTTTTCTTGTTCTTGTTCTTCTTGTTCTTGTTTTTGTTCTTCTTGTTCTTGTTATTCTTGTTCTTATTCTTCTTGTTCTTGTTTTTATTGTTCTTGTTCTTCTTGTTCTTATTCTTCTTGTTCTTGCTCTTCTTGTTCTTGTTCTTATTCTTCTTGTTCTTCTTGATCTTATTCTTCTTTTTCTTGTTTTCTTGTTCTTATTATTCTTGTTCTTATTTTTCGTGTTCTTATTCTTCTTGTTCTTCTTGGTCTTTTTCTTATTCTTCTTGTTCTTCTTGTTCTTATTCTTCTTGTTCTTTTTCTTCTTGTTTTTGTTCCTCTTGATCTTATTGTTCTTGTTCTTTTTCTTCTTGTTCTTGTTCTTCTTGTTCTTATTAATCTTGTTATTCTTGTTCTTATTCTTCTTGTTCCTATTCTTTTTGTTCTTGTTTTTGTTCTTCTTGTTCCTTTTATTTTTGTTCTTTTTTTTCTTATTCTTCTTGTTCTTGTTCTTCTTGTTCATATTCTTCTTGTTCTTATTCTTCTTTTTCTTAGTCTTCTTGTTCTTGTTCTTATTCTTCTTATTCTTCTTTTACTTGTTCTTCTTGTTCTTGGTCTTATTCTTCTTGTTATTATTCTTCTTGTTCTTGTTCTTATTTGTCTTGTTCTTATTCTTCTTTTTCTTCTTGTTCTTGTTTTTATTCTTCTTATTCTTCTCATTTTTATTCTTCTTGTTCTTCTTGTTCTTGTTCTTCGTGTTCTTATTCTTCTTGTTCTTGTTCTTCTTGTTCTTATTCTTCTTGATCTTCTTGTTCTTATTCTTCTTTTTCTTGTTTTTCTTGTTCTTATTATTGTTGTTCTTATTTTTCTTGTTCTTATTCTTCTTGTTCTTATTCTTCTTGTTCTCCTTGTTCTATTTCTTATTCTTCTTTTTCTTCTTGTTTTTGCTCTTCTTCATCTTATTTTTCTAGTTCTTGTTCTTGTTCTTCTTGTTTTTATTATTCTTGTTGTTCTTGATCTTATTTTTCTTGTTCTTGTTCTTCTTGTTCTTGTTTTTGTTCTTCTTGTGCTTGTTATTCTTATTCTTCTTATTCTTATTTTTCTTGTTCTTCTTTTTCTTGTTCTTCTGTTCTTATTGTTCTTATTCTTCTTGTTCTTGCTCTTCTTGTTCTTGTTCTTATTTTTCTTGTTCTTATTCTTCTTGTTCTTCTTGTTCTTATTCTTCTTTTTCTTGTTCTTCTTGTTCTTATTCTTCTTGTTCTTATTCTTCTTGTACTTGTTCTTTTTGTTCTTCTTGTTCTTATTCTTCTTGTTCTTTTTCTTCTTGTTTTTGTTCCTCTTGATCTTTTTTTTTCATGTTCTTGTTCTTCTTGTTCTTGTTCTTATTATTCTTGTTCTTATTTGTCTTGTTCTTATTCTTCTTGTTCTTATTCTTCTTGTTCTTCTTGTTCTTTTTCTTATTCTTTTTGTTCTTCTTGTTCTTATTCTTCTTGTTCTTTTTCTTCTTGTTTTTGTTCCTCTTGATCTTTTTTTTTCATGTTCTTGTTCTTCTTGTTCTTGTTCTTCTTGTTCTTATTATTCTTGTTCTTATTCTTCTTGTTCCTATTCTTTTTGTTCTTATTCTTCTTGTTCCTATTCTTTTTGTTCTTGTTCTTCTTGTTCTTGTTCTTCTTGTTCTTATTCTTCTTGTTCTTATTCTTCTTGTTCCTATTCTTTTTGTTCTTGTTCTTGTTCTTCTTGTTCCTTTTCTTTTTGTTCTTATTCTTCTTATTCTTTTTGTTCTTGTTCTTCTTGTTCTTGTTCTTCTTGTTCTTATTCTTCTTGTTCTTATTCTTCTTTTTCCTATTCTTCTTGTTCTTGTTCTTATTGTTCTTATTCTTCTTGTTCTTGTTCTTATTCTTCTTGTACTTGTTCTTTTTGTTCTTATTCTTCTTGTTCTTTTTCTTCTTGTTCTCATTCTTCTTGTTCTTGTTCTTATTCTTCTTATTCTTCTTGTTCTTATTCTTCTTATTCTTCTTGTTCTTGTTCTTCTTGTTCTTGTTCTTTTTGTTCTTATTCTTCTTGTTCTTATTCTTCTTGTACTTGTTCTTTTTGTTCTTATTCTTCTTGTTCTTTTTATTCTTGTTCTTATTCTTGTTGTTCTTGTTCTTATTCTTCTTGTTCTTCTTGTTCTTATTCTTCTTGTTCTTGTTCTTCTTGTTCTTATTCTTCTTGTTCTTATTCTTTGTGACAGATAATGAAAATAGTTTCCATCTATCTACTTCTTTATCTACACTTTACTTTTACGTAGCTTTCACCTACGCCTGTTGGTTAACATAAACCATTCTAACACTCAGAGATCTGTCCTTTTTTCTAATTTTAGCACGCATTCTATTGCTGTTCGCTATTTCTTTGATGTATGTTCTCGAGCAGACCTATTAGCTATGTTGATCTGTAATTTATTCTTAACACCAGCGATTGAAAATCGTTGGATAGGATAAGATAGCGATCAAGAGCGGATAATTTTTATTGCCTCCCTTGTAATCCGTTCGCTAGTAAAGTAATTAAACACGGCAGATCGCCAGATCAGAGAACGGGCTCGCTCGATTTCGTTCAATGACCACGTCTGCAGGACGGTAAACAGTGTGATTTTACGATCGAAGACATCTCGCACGGTCTGGTCAATTACGTTACGCCTGATCTAAAGAGAGTGCATGGGAAAAGGGTGTAGATTTCTTTAATCCAGAATTTCAGCAGAGATTTTCCCGTAGGTGCTAACATCTGGCAGGGAGTCTGGTTTTCGGTCTATAGTAATCTTTCCCTTTGATTTCAGATATATATAAACCCTAGCAGTCTAACTAAATTTATCCTGTACCGCCAGAATTTCAGAGAACATCTAGCTTTCGATTCTAAATATCTCTTTTAATAGTAGTATCACTTAGTTTTTCGATTGGAGATCGGTTTGTTTCTGGCTTGTGGTAATTATTATACTAGAAGTTTGAGTGATTTAACTAGTTAAATCGTCAAAGATATTTCTCTAGGTTTTACTGTATTACAGTGGCTAGCAGAACAGATAATAATTTCTAGCTAAACTCTTCCAGCTATAATATAAATTTTATTAACTGCTAGTAACTAGGCAAAGAATATTTTAACCAACTAAGTAAATGCACTGATTCATCATGAGTATTGGCGAAATATGTATTTATTTCTAATTCACGATGACTGATTTGTTAATGACTAGAATTTATTTCACGGAAGTTTTAAACGAAAGACAAGCTCTCAGCTTGTAGTTTATAATTTAAAGTTAAATAACCGAAGTGGATAAATATATTCTATGTTACTCGGGGTAAGGATAGGATTGTGTATACTATATTATGTTAAGTATTTGTAATTTTTCTCCTTTACACAGTATTGAGTCAAACCCTAAACCTTACCAGCGGCTTCCATATGAATCTGAGAATAACTTTACAAAAGAGCATTCTGATATAAATGTCGGGTTTTTTCAAGGTGACCTGTCTGGCCTCGTGGTTTACACCTAGAAAGAGACAGAGTACCAACCCAAAGAATATTAAGAATAAATTGTAACTGGATTCATAGATATCCAGATTTCTTTTCCCAAGTTCATATACAAGTACATTCAGCCAGTGGTGGCGACATAATCAAACATTGACATTACCTGAATAACGACCACTGTGGTTGTGAAGAAGATTTATCCTGAACAGATTTATTTACCTGACACTCGATTTAACGATTGAAGATTCCAAGCTACTGTACCCTGTGAACATTAGATCTCTTTTAATTATTTTACTACCTGGACAAAAATTGAAGTGACATAATCAGCATCCTACTACTAGTAGTGAATCAAGCGTTTCCCATCATTTGAATTAATTAGTCTTTGGAGAAAATGGGGCTTGATTCGCCAATAACCAAACCTTGGATGGGCTGTGTGTACCTTACGATTGTTCCAGATGTTGTGAAAGCACCTATTAGGTAAGAGTGACTGGTTGTGATCACAGGTCTGTCAGAGCGAGAGAAAGCAGGGATAAATAATTCTTTCATTGTATAACCCATGAACTAACTTTGTATTTTCTATGCAAGTTTTGCTAATGCTGTCTTTTTTTTCAGAATAGATTAACGTATAAACTCTGTTCTTTACGGTAGATGGAAATACTAGACCATAGCGTATAAATCTTTGACTCTTTGGGGTTAATAACTTTCGTCTAACGGGATCTTGTCTCAACAGAGGGAGGGAGGATTACACCTATGAGTCTAACTCTTTAATTAATTCATTAACTTATCTTTATTTGTATTTGATTTGATATTCAAAATATTGTTGTTGTGACGTTCTTATGATAAATAAAATTTACACAAACTTTATTTACGTGTGTTGGTCAGCTTGTTCCAAAAGATCCCTATTCCATTGATATAGTTTTTTCCACGTCTGTGCGTCTAACTGTCGATAGGCTGAATGAGAGAAGTTTTCGATTTCAGGGACAGACTCTCATTATTTTCCACATCTTCTTCATATTTCTTGTTCTTATTCTTCTTGTTCTTATTCTTGTTATTCCTATTCTTCTTGTTCTTGTTCTTATTCTTCTTGTTATTGTTCTTCTTGTTCTTATTCTTCTTGTTCTTATTCTTCTTGTTCTTATTCTTCTTGTTCTTGTTCTTCTTGTTCTTATTCTTCTTGTTCTTATTCTTCTTGTTCTTGTTCTTATTCTTCTTGTTCTTATTCTTCTTGTTCTTATTCTTCTTGTTCTTATTCTTCTTGTTCTTGTTCTTGTTCTTCTTATTCTTCTTGTTCTTGTTCTTGTTCTTCTTATTCTTCTTGTTCTTGTTCTTATTGTTCTTATTCTTCTTGTTCTTGTTCTTATTGTTCTTATTCTTCTTGTTCTTGTTCTGTTTGTTCTTATTCTTCTTGTTCTTGTTCTTCTTGTTCTTATTCTTCTTGTACTTGTTCTTCTTATTCTTATTCTTCTTGTTCTTCTTGTTCTTGTTCTTCTTATTATTATTGTTCTTTTTTTTCTTGTTCTTATTCTTCTTGTTCTTATTCTTCTTGTTCTTATTCTTCTTGTTCTTGTTCTTCTTGTTCTTATTCTTCTTGTTCTTATTCTTCTTGTTCTTGTTCTTCTTGTTCTTATTCTTCTTGTTCTTGTTCTTCTTGTTCTTATTCTTCTTGTCCTCCTTGTTCTTCTTGTTCTAGTTCTTCTTGTTTTTATTCTTCTTGTTCTTATTCTTCTGGTTCTCATTCTTCTTGTTCTTGTTCTTCTTGTTCTTATTCTTCTTGTTCTTATTCTTCTTGTTATTGTTCTTCTTGTTCTTATTCTTCTTGTTCTTATTCTTCTTGTTCTTGTTCTTCTTGTTCTTATTCTTCTTGTTCTTGTTCTTATGTTTCTTGTTCTTATTCTTCGTATTCTTATTCTTCTTGTTCTTATTCTTCTTGTTCTTGTTCTTCTTGTTCTTATTCTTCTTGTTCTTGTTCTTATGTTTCTTGTTCTTATTCTTCTTGTTCTTCTTCTTGTTCTTCTTATTCTTCTTGTTCTTGTTCTTATTGTTCTTATTCTTCTTGTTCTTGTTCTTATTGTTCTTATTCTTCTTGTTCTTGTTCTGTTTGTTCTTATTCTTCTTGTTCTTGTTCTTCTTGTTCTTATTCTTCTTGTTCGTCTTGTTCTTATTCTTCTTGTTCTTGTTCTTCTTGTTCTTATTCTTCGTGTACTTGTTCTTCTTATTCTTATTCTTCTTGTTCTTCTTGTTCTTTTTTTTTCTTCTTATTCTTCTTGTTCTTATTTTTCTGGTTCTTATTCTTCTTGTTCTTGTTCTTCTTGTTCTTATTCTTCTTGTTCTTATTCTTCTTGTTCTTGTTCTTCTTGTTCTCGTTCTTCTTGTTCTTCTTGTTCTTGTTCTTCTTGTTTTTGTTCTTCTTGTTTTTGTTCTTCTTGTTCTTACTATTCTTGTTCTTGTTCTTCTTGTTCTTATTTTTCTTGTTCTTGTTCTTCTTGTTCTTACTATTTTTGTTCTTGTTCTTGTTATTCTTGATGTTATCATTCTTTTTCTTATTTTCCTGACTTGGAAACAACAGGTTGACAGAAATCGAATGAGAGCAAGACAAAGAATGACAATTATGAAAAAACTTGCTGGAACAACTTGGGGTGCAGATGAGAAAGTGCTTAAGACGTTGTACACAGGGCGAGTGAGGCCAGTTCTTGAATATGGCATGGCAGCATGGGCAACAGCAGCTAAGACAAACTTCGATAAAATTAGCAGACTCCAAAATCAAGCAATGAGAATTATAACGGGAGGCATGAAATCAACACCTATAAAAGAACTCGAAAAGATTACATGCCTCCAGCCAATGACAGATAGAAGAGACTGCAGGGCTCAACAACAGGCCAAAAAATTCAAAAGACTAACAGACCACCCAATGTGCCATAGAATAAATGCTCTTAGAAGGCAAAGACTCAAACGAAGTAATTTTGTAGAATCAACCAAACCACAAATGAGAACAGTATCCATAGATGAAATATCCACTGTTAAACCCATCAACACTGCACACAAGCTTCCAGTTTGGAAACAAAATCGTTTCCCTAAAATGATAGAAAACATTCCTGGAATTGAAAGTAAAAAGAGCCAAACTGCAACAGATAGAAAATCCATAGCGACAAAATACATAGAGAAACATTATCCACGCAACACCTGGACCCATGCATACACAGATGGATCAGCAAAAAATGCAACAGAAAATGGAGGTGGGGGTGTCTTTCTGACCTTAAGCACTGGTGCAGAAAAAAAGGCTGTCAGTGGCGACAGGACGATTCTCCAGCAACTTCAGAGCAGAGGCAGAGGCCTTGAAAACTGCAGCAGAGGTTATATTGACAGAAGAAACGGCAGAGAGACAAGTTGCTTTCTTTACTGATGCACAGTCAGTAATTGCAACGTTGAAAAGACAAAATAATACAGACCTGGATGATCTCAGAATAGTGCTCCACAAACTATGTCAACGATTCAAAAGTGTTGTGATCCAGTGGATCCCATCTCATTGTAACATCGCCGGCAATGAAGAGGCTGACAGAATGGCAAAAGAAGGTTCACATCTACCTCAGCCTGATGCAAGCATAACTTTTGAGGAGGCAAAGAGTTTTATCAGAATCAGTTACAGAAACAAATGGAATGTAGAACATCCAGGGCACACACAGAATGATGCTTACTACCAGCTCAACAGAAGAGAACAAGTGGTAATCTTCAGACTCCGCACTGGCCACAACAGATTGAGATACCATCTATTCAACAAGCTAAAGATTGGAACTACCGATCAGTGTAACTGTGGCACTGATAAAATTACTGCTGAACATCTGCTTCAAAGTTGCCCCTTATATGTGGTACAGAGAAAGTGCATATGGCCGACGCCAGCTGCTTCCGTGGAAAAGCTTTACGGGGATTCAAATAGCCTCAAACTGACTACTGCTTTCTTTGAGAACATTCAAGTGGTCGTCTGAGAGTGTACGAAGAAGAAGAAGAAGAAGAAGTTCTTATTTTCTTGTTCTTGTTTTTCTTGTTCTTATTCTTCTTGTTCTTGTTCTTCTTGTTCTTATTATTCTTGTTATTATTTTTCTTGTTCTTCTTGTTCTTATTCTTCTTGTTCTTATTCTTCTTGTTCTTCCTGTTCTTCTTGTTCTTCTTGTTCTTGTTCTTCTTGTTCTTGTTCTTCTTGTTCTTGTTCTTCTTGATCTTGTTCTTCTTGTTCTCGTTCTTCTTGTTCTTCTTGTTCTTCTTGTTCTTATTCTTCTTGTTCTTATTCTTCTTGTTCTTCCTGTTCTTCTTGATCTTGTTCTTCTTGTTCTTGTTCTTCTTGATCTTGTTCTTCTTGTTCTCGTTCTTCTTGTTCTTCTTGTTCTTCTTGTTCTTATTCTTCTTGTTCTAATTCTTCTTGTTCTTATTCTTCTTGTTCTTCTTCTTTTTCTACTACGTCTTCTGCATCTGGTTCTTCTTGTTCTTCTTTATCGTCTTCTTCTTCAAGTATCATGCATGATAGCGTAATCGACCATGTCGCTCCACAACTTCACGTCTCCACTACTGTTTACCAATTCTGTTGTTGACATCTTTACATGCCATGATGCCAAGCTGCCCAGTACGTTTTCTCTTTATCGCTCACTGTCTCTTTTCCTTCAATATTTACATTGTCGCGAGTTGTTCTTCTCATAACATGCCTAAAGAAAAAGGTCTACTAATGTCTATCAGCTAGCATGGCCAAGCCCTGAAAACGGCTAGTCGTGAATAACCTACGGCACATTATGCTCCCTACCAGCTGAGGTGGCTCCTCTGGAACCTTCATTAAGGTCAATGTATTGTCTATGGAAGATGCTTCGATTCATCAATGTAGAGGAACTATACAACGGTGGTTTCCCTTTGCCTTCCGTCGTTTTTTTTTTTTTTTTTTAAATCTATCTTCTTCTTCTTCTTCTTCCTCGTTCGTCCTGAAAAGGACGGTGGTTGCGTTGTGTCTGTTTACGCCTAAGCTGTGATATCTGCACCTTTCGGTCGACACATCCGACTTCTGCACGGCATTTTTTAGGACCGGGTTTGCCTTCCCATTGCGATCCACACTCGCTCAGCCAGACTGCACTGCTGCAGACTGTTTCCAGGACCACCACGTGGAGGTGGAGTGCGGTCTTGACCAGCTCTGATTCACTGGTCCTGACGCAGGCAGTCAAGCTATGAGTCGCTGACTGCGTTCTCTATTGCTGCGTCTTTGGGTCCTATCTGAGATAGATTCACTGGAAAATTTTGACAAGAAGTCTCACCCACAAGGCAGTAAATAGAAAAGATATTAAGGCACCTCCATCTCGTCGACTGTCATGCTAGCTGTGGCAGCACTGATAGCTACCAAGCCCTGAAAAGGACGTATAGTATATATCTGCCAGCGTGATGCAGCCCTGAAAAGGACTACTATCTACACCGACGTTGCGTATACTGATTTTAACTTTATCATTATCATTATGTCACACCCACCTTGAAATACGCCTGTCCGTCCTTGACCCAACCAATCACAATGTCGGAATCCTTCATTCCTCCGGTAGGGGAGATTCCAAAACCAATGTATCCTTTAAAAACATAGTGGAACAAATTAGTCGCAACACATACACAACAATGTTACGTGTATACAGAGCCAGATCGAGGGATGTGTCAATGTGGTGTGAAGTGTCATGAAGGTGTCCCCTCTCTCCTCATGCTGTAATGTATTCTGCTCTTATGAGACTCATTTTCGTGCTATTGAGTTGGATCACACTGTAATTCCCGCAAGTGATACTCACTGTAGCATAGTACAAAAACATATTTCACTTACGATTTTAATATCTTATCAATCAATACCCTTTAGCTGATAAAATTGGGAAACAAACACATGCCAAGTCTTCCTGCCACGTTCCATCAACTTAATTCTGTCCATGTTTTCCTCATCATTTTCACTTCTGTATCTAGTTCACTTCTCCGTGTGTTTTTTTTTTTTTTGGTCTACCTCTGCCTCTCTTTCCCTGGGGATTCCAGAACAAGGACTGCATTGTAATGCTATCAACAGGTTTCCTCAATGTGTGTCCTATCCATCGCCAATGTCTTCTTCTCAACTCTTGTTCTACTGGCACTTGTCTGGTTTTTGTCATTAGCTCCACATTAGTGATTTTGTCATACCATTTCAATCTTTCTATTTTACGCAATCCCCATTTATGAAAGTCTCTAAGTTTCTTGTTATTGTTTTTGTTGTTCTCCATGTTTCACAGCCATACAATAAGATTGACTTGATATTTGAGCTGAAGATTCTTATTTTCATGTTGGATCTGATTTCTCTTGATCTCCATATGTTTCCCAATGCAATAATATTTTAAAGTAGGTATTTTTTTTTTTAAATTCATGTTGAATTACAGAAGAATTAACGCGCTGTCTTTTTTTAAAGAATAATATACACCTGGAGTAATCCAGAAGATTATATTTACGGAATGAAATCAATAAAAACATAACAATAGTTCGTACTTTTAACTCCAAAACAATTCAGTTTTTTCTTCTACTCCTTCGTACACTCTCGACGTCTACTTGAATATTTTCAAAGAAAGCAGTGTTCAGCTTGAGGCTATTTGCATCTCCGGTAGTCATTTTATCAGTGCCACAGTTACACACATCGGTAGTTTCTATCTTTAGCTTGTTGAATAGATGTTATTCTAATCTGTCGTGGCCCGTGCAGAGTCTGAAGATTATCGCTGGTTTTCTTCGGATGAGCTGGCAGTTTGTATCATTTTGTGTGTGTCCTGGATGTTCTGCATCCCATTTGTTTCTGTATCTGTGTTACCACTGTGTTTGTGGGTGAACATCAGTGGTACATATTAAGTTCAATACTGTTGATGGTGGTGGATGATGTGGTACAAAACAAGGACTGACAATGACAGAGTCAATGACGTCGGGCTTACGGGTGGCCGACTGATGTGTGAGTAAGTGACTGTCATTTAAACAAGAATGCATAAAGGTTCTGGCATACCAACACAAGCTGTAACGACCCACTCCATTAAATGTAAGAGTCAGGAAAAGTTTAAGTGGTTTATTACGTCACAGTAACATAAACATTATGGTAACATTTGACGAAACTCCATAGCACAGCATGGTGACACAGCAAATAAGTTCATACAGCAAAAATAGTCTTCCACACAAAAGACAGCGTGCATCGCAGCCTCAATAGGCTGTTGAATACAGTAACTCATAGTATAAATTCCTTCAAAAAGTAATATCCAAAGATTCAGCCACAAAGGCTGCAAAACACAGCAGCTCACGATTCATAAAGGTTTACATAAATCTCTTTATAAGTGATGATGATCACTGGTCGCTTAAACAGCGGCATACATGACTTCCAATAACACGGGGAAAAAATCCATTACAATAAACGTGAATCACGATCACGGCCTGTATCATCCATGGCCTCTATAATAAATCCATAACCTCCTGGGAGAAAGAACTTTCCCAACAATAATCTCTTTATCTTTACTTCAGAAACATTATCCTCTATAATTATTAAATTCCCTTCATATGAAAACCACAAAATACGCCGGGATACACTAGCAAGAAGGAACAGCCTTCTTCCAGCTCTGCCCGCACAAGACTCCCCCAAAAACCGCACAATCTCAGTTGCTTAAAACAGTTCACCCTAACAGAATTCATTTAAGCGCTAACACACAGTTTATTTCTGTGAGCTGGACTCATCCGCGTTTCCCCCTCAAACTAGAATCTCCGCTCAGATTCCTATCATATATTTTTTTTTTAAACAAGCTAACAGCTAGACAGTAGAGCTGTGTTCACAAAATCACCCCGCATTCATCTCTACACAAAAAGTGAGCTTACAAGGGCGTATACCCAAAAACGACTCGTACTTACAACTCTTTCAACGGTTAACTCCCCTTAATAAAGAACACGACTTTAACCATCTGGTTGTGATAAAACGCTTTGCCTCTTCGAAAGTAACGCTTGTATCAGATTGACGTAGATTTCCACCTTCCTTTGCCAATCCGTCATCCTCTTCATTGCCCGGGATGTTACAATGAGATGGGATTCAGTTTCAAGTGTTCTTTTAAAAATTTAATTTGTTTTTAAACTTTTTTTTAAAAATGATTTTCGACATCTCCCTCTAAGATGGCGCGCGGTGCGGTCGAACAACCAAAGAAACGGCCCATGCCCGTATACTCCTGACATTTTTTTTGTACGCCCGCTGTTACTCGTGGCGAAATCTCAGATTATTTTGTCTAACCTGAGACAGATTTTACGTGAGTATCCCATATGTTTTAGACCTAAGGGTCTTTTGTATTTGGACATGCGCCCTAATATAACCGACTAGGTTGAACGGGACGCACCTCGCCAAAACGAGGCAAAACCTTATTTTTTTTTAAAAAACCTGAGTATCCCTTTGTTTCTTGCACAGAGACAGGTGTCCCTCGCCATTCAGGGAGATACTCGCCGATTTCGGAGGTACCCATTAGACCTGGGTCGGCTCAGGAGCCGCCAGTCCTTGGTCGACGACACTTCTTTAAAGGATCTCGCCAGGGCTCGAGTTAATGCAGTCCAAATCCCGGTCAACGAAAAATCTTCAAATGTCCTCGCCCGGGTTTGATCCTGGTTCACCCGGCCGCCAGCGCAGTTTGGTAACCACACTACGCTAGCGCGGCTCCCAACTCCTGACATCAAACAATACATTCAAACTTCTAACTTGTACGTGGATGTTGGATAGGACAGACCATGAGGAAACCAGTTGATAGCATTACAAGGCAATAATTGAGACAGGCTTAACATGGATAAAGACGACATGGAAAAATACTGAATGGATGGCACGTGACAGGTAATGGTGTGAAGAGTAGTGAGTTAATGAATGTACTGTACGTATAATTATGAAATTCATCTTTCATTCCTACATCCATCCATTCATTTTCCTTTTCGATTCATATTGAGCTTGGATCAAGAACCAACATATAACAACTAGAACAAATTAGAATGACAAGGACAAGAAAAAAAAACACAAACCAAACAGTCCATTCAATATCAGTAGAAGAATTAAATAAAAAACAAACAAAATAAAAAACGAACAAACAAAAACCTCCAATCCAAAACCAACAAAAGCCCAGCAGATAAAAAGTTGTCAATTGCGTGAAAGAACAATATGGTATCATGGAAGAAGATACGTTACAGGCACCATAGACATTAAACATTGCCGCAACAAACGGCAGATAAATTACAGCCTGGAAGAGCCAACACACACGAAAAACAACAACGTAATACACTATATGGAATGATGAATACTGTATACCCAAATTATACCCCGCATAGGGTTGTACCGGGAATCCCTTGCACACAAAAAAACACCAGTTTTCAAGTGCGAGGTTCAAAAACCAAACCACAAAATCTCTTGCAACAAGCCTACATCAAATATCAACATGTTCTCGCAAGTGTGGTTTCTGTAGCAATATTTTTCATATGATGAAGCTGCCAGCCTCACAGACAAACTCATTATTAGTCGCCATGTATGACACGCCTGAGAGTGAGCAGTGATTCTATTCTTCCTTTGTCTTGTCAGAGACCCCCCCCCCCCCCCCCGGGGATTATACGGGGCTTGATTGGGGATAGATGGAATGAAATCGTACGACAAGATCACAACAAGCGAGAAATAGACGCAGGCTTGGAGAGGCCACACATTGAGGAAACCTGTTGATAACATTACAGGTCAGTCCTTGTTCTAGAATCTCTAGGGTAAGCGGAGTATTATAAGGAAACAGAAAAACACATGGAGAAGAGAACTGGAAAAAGACATAAAAGAGATAAAGAAAACATGGCACAGGACAGGAAGGTTTTGGCGTGAATTTATTGAAGACCAGTGCTCCATATTGCCTCGTGTAGTTACCGATCGGTCTCGTACGGGACAAAGAAAGAATAGTAACACTGCTCCCTCAAGCATGTCGTACAAGTCAACTAATATGAGGTTGTGTACGGGACTGACAGCTTCATCGTGTTAAAATAATTGCTACCGAAACTACTGCTGCAAGCGCATGTGGATGCTTTGTGCAGGCTTCATGCAGAGGGGGGGGGGCTGTGCAGGAGGGGCTACATGCTCCATAGGGACCGAAAAGGAATGTAATGATAATGAGTACTCTACATTGCATTGAGGAGTAATTAGGTTGTTGATTTCAGATCTCATTGAGGAGAGATGTACAATTCTTAGAACTGTTTAAACTTAATATGTGAGGTGACCGGCTCCCTTCCTATCCGTCTTTACCTTCCCTAACTCATGAGCAGAGTCAGGTACAATTTTACAGTAGGGAAGAATGGAACCTGACGCTTAAAGTTTTCTAACCCATAACCCTGTAACTTTGCAGCGCGAGGCAAGAGTTCTAACCACTTTGCCAATAAGACGCTTCGTAGAACTTACCTTTTGTTTTTACGTGGATCTCAAATATGATATGGGTGTCGTTGAAGTCCCAGTACAGTTGGTAGTTGTCGTCGAGCACAGCATTGTAGGAGAAGTTTTGACTGGGCAATGGCTCTGAAGAAGCAATTTATGAGAAGTCCCATCAGATAATACAGTGACGTCATTTTGGTTGTAAATATATGGTATTTATCGTCATCATTGTTACGAACAGTTTGCAGCATCGGTGTCAGTAATATATGCTCCAAAGAGAGCTAGGTTCCTTGCTTGAACTGTTTTGAGAATGCAAGCGTGGGTTGAGCTGAGTTTGGAGTTCGTGTGGTTTGCTGCAGCAAAAGAGATGTTGGCAAGAAGTCGAAGATGGCTGTATACCAATGTACTAGTCTTAACATATGGATGCGAGTCATGGTCAATGACTACAGCCCATAAAAGCCAGATCCAAACCTCAAAAATGAGATATTTGAGGAAGGTGGTTGAAGTAACAAGAGACATGGTCCGCAACCTGAAGATTGTGATGAAATCAGTTGTGCGCTTTTCATAACTTTCGTCCTCTCCAGCAGTGTCACTTCATTTCTTCATTTTCTCACCAATCGTCCTATTATTTGACATATTTTATGTAACTACATTTTTTGCCAAGCCGCTCCCAGACTTATTTACGTTGCACTATGTGAATCATAGCATGATAAAGCTAATTGAACAGGTCAGCGGATATTACTTTTATCACTTAAGTCGTCTAGCCACCTTTGATGCAGACAGTAAACGTGAAGAGGAATAGCGACTTTGACGTAATTCATTTCCGGGGCCAGCGACAAACAGGCAAGTGACCACCTGGGTTTGCGGTCTGTCTGTCTGAGAAAGCCTTCTGACAGATGTGCGAAGACACAGGTGATAATTAGATAATCGCTTCCGATGGCCGTTCTGTATCAAAAATACAGATAACCCGTCTGGGGAGATTATGGTGGGAAAGGCATTTAGACAGGAAATGTATTTGTGAGTTTTCATACAGGGTAGTCGGAAGTATTACGGACATATTTAAAAGAGGTCACGTATTTAAATTTTAAACTTGATATTTTAAAACACGCGGAGGGATAGTAAGGATTTAACATCCCGGCCGACATAGTTCTAAAAAGCGTACCATTGGTTACAATTTGAGAACCGGAATAGACTTTGACTTTCATTGGCAAGTTGGTCTAAAAGCACAATCTGGGACTTGACCTGAGAAATAGAATTATAATCTGACGAAATCGGAGACACAAATCAGATTGCATCGCAACGTCAAATTAGCAACTCCCAGAGCCAGAGAAACCAAAAACATTAAACACCATAAAGATGAGAAAGGAAATGAAAAGAAAGAAAACAGAAGCGAAGTCCCCCAGGTTAAAGCAACTATATAGCGAACAGTACAGTCAACTGGACAGGGAAGTTAAACGCCAAACCCGAGCCAACAAAAGGAATTTCCTAGACAATCTTGCAAAACAGGCAGAAGAGGCAGCACTGAGAAATAAACAAAGCACAGTATGCAAAATAACTAAATTCATCAGCTGAAAACGAGGTGCAAACAATATTACGGGTGGGGTTGGTTTTTGGGGGGGGGGGGGGGGGGGGGGGGGTTGGTGTGGTGGGGGTGGGGGGGTTCAGGTTTGGGGTGGGGGGTGGGGTGGGGGGTTGGGGTGGGGTGGGGTGGGGGGGGGTGGTTGGTTGAATAAATATCCGGTATATTGAGGTGATGGAAAAATGAGGGGAGGGTTAAACGGGTGATACCAAATGGATACCATGGGGATATTATAGGTCAGATGTGATTGTGTAAGAGGTATAGGATCAGTGTCGTTGGTGGGTATGATGGATTTTAGGGAATTATAATAGTGGGGGGGGGGATAGGATAAGTAGTGAGTTACAGAAAAAATGGGGAAGGGGAATGAAGTATAGTTGCCGTTTGCCCTCATAGGTGAGTGATTTTGGTTTTTATTTGGAAGAGGGGGGGGGGGGGGGAGGGATTGTGGATGGTGGATGAAGCGTGGGGTGATGGGAGTGAATTTCGGGGTGATCTTGGTAAAGTGGGAACTGTTTGGGTGGAATGCTAGATGGAGCAAATTAGTTTATGTAGTGTTCTGTAGGGGAAGGTCCAGAGTGTGTGGGGGGGGGGGAAAGTTAAGAGAGGGTTAAGTTTGAGAGGTGGGGCTTGGTCTAGAATGGGTTGGGAGATGGACGTGTGGTATGATGAAGACGGGGAAATTCTGGGGGGAGTGTGAGGGAAAGAAAGAAAAGGGGAGATTTGAATGAGTGGCTGGCTTTGGGAACGGCGAATGGATGGGGGGGTTGAAGGTTCGTAAGACTAACGAGATAATCATTCTACATCTATTTAGTTTACCCAGATCATATAAATATGGGGCATTAGAGGGGGATAGGAACGAGGCGCTAAAACTGAGATGAAAAAAGAAAGAAAAGAAGAAGTGAAAAAGAGCACAAAATAAAAAAAATAATGAAAAGAACTTGAAAAAAGAAATGAGAGTCAGCTGAATGGGATGGGCTTGAGGGAAAGGAAAAGGGGCTGGGGCTTGGAGCGGGAGGCAGTTGAAGAATAAGTGTGTTAAATAAATCAATAAAGGAAAAGGAAGGGACGCAGTAATGAAAATAAAATGAGATCATGAAAAAAAGGACAAAAGTTAAGTATAATAAAAAAATATAGAGAAGATATAATGTATAGTAGACTACAAAAAACCTGAGGAGGAAGCTTGAGAGGGAGGTGAGACTGGGAACTAGGATGAGGACAGGGCAGAGGAGTTGTAGCTGACTGACTAGATGAGTGAAGAAACCTTAGAGAGTAAAGAACAAAGAGAACAGAAGAAAAAGAGAAGATGGTAAGTGATATGGCTGAGGTAATTGAAATTGGAAATCTGGATCTGGTGAAGGTTGATGGGATGACTTGTTGGCTGTTCTTGAGGTGGTGTCTGGCTTTGAGAACCTGGAATCTGGGGTAATGGTTGTTGTAAAAAATGACTGTTGTTGGGTAGACCATATATATGGGCACTCTTCTGGAGGAAAAAAAAGACAAAAATAATAAAATACTTTGTTGAAAAAAGTAGACTTAGGAAGAAAGAGGCTTGGAGGCTGAAAGAAAAGCAGCGAGGGAAAAGAATGTAATTAAACAAATGGAAGAAAAAAAAGATAAAGAAAGAAAAAACGAGGGCTTGTCTGGCGAAAATTAAAAAGGACCCTTGAAAAAAACAAAAGAAGCAAAAAAATCTAAAGACTTTGAAAAAAAAGAAGCACCTGGAACCAGCAAGGAGAGAGAAAAGAAGACACTTGTCAAGGAGCATAAAGGAATGAACAAAAAAAAAGGGCTCAGAAGGTGCAGCCTGCCTTATGTTACATAAATTAGGTTTGAGTATGTTGTTGGAAAAGAAAGTATAAGAAAAGGAAAGAAGGATGATAAGAAGGAAATAGGAGGGAGCTGCGAGAATTTTTGACAGTCATACGAAGTTTAGGGTTTGTACATGGTGAGGAATGCACGTTCTATGAGAGAAAATACTGAAGTGTGTTCTTATGGAATGGTTTCAATGCGAAAGGCAATGAATGGAGAGGGGAGAGAGTAGAG
>JAMPIV010005979.1:0-69199 GCA_024509875.1 Oreohelix idahoensis
TTTAAATATTTTAGCTAGTACGTTTTAAGCGGGGAATTTGAACGGATTGTGATACGGATTCACTTTACTACAGTTGACACATAATCATATATAACCATGTTTTTGTTGTTGTAAAAATGTATATCTGTTGTCGAGATGTCCTCCAGTATTACGGTCCTAGAGATCGCCTAGATGGCCACCCATGTTTTAAATTAAGTTGAATTATTAGTTATGTTACTACCTGTTGTGTTGTTGTAGTTTATGACATATGTGAGCTAGCAGAAGGGATAATGTATTTGTGTACGCAGGGCGTTCTTAACTTTCTTTTTCCTCATGGCCCACTTCTGACCTTCTTTTGCCTCTGTGCTCCCTACACATAGTCGCTGTGGCCACCTAGAAATATGGGGACTTGTAGGGCAGCAACAAACTGCTTCTAATTTGCTCTGTCAATGGCCATCATTTGTGCAGTGCACGAGCTCTGGTTCATTCGTTGCATCTTGACCCCATAGTTCTCCGCCAAGTTCTTTTTGGTTGGCCTCTCTTCCACTTTCCTTCAGGGGTCCATATCATAGCTGTTCTTGTGATGGCGTCAGTGTCTTTTCTGAGGACGTGGCCAACTCAACTCCACCGTCTACCATCTATAATGGCGTGCATGTCATCTTGGTTGCTCCGAGTTATCAGTTCTTGGTTGGTGATGGTATTCGGCCAAAAGATTCGGAAAATTAAGGCAAGAAATAGATTGACGACAAAGACGCAGTCAAGTAAACAGGAACTACACATCAAAACTCAAGTTCAACAACTGACTACAGACCTGACAGTTATATATATATATATATATATATATATATATATATATATATATATATATATATATATATATATATATATATATATATATATATATATATATATATATATATATATATATATATATATATATATATATATATATATATATATATATGCGGAAAAGAAAGCACTGAGTCATCCACCAACGAAAGAAAAGCGTAAAGCAAGAGAGACAGATCATCACTGACACATCAAATAAAACAGGACAATGGAAGAATGTAATGAACGAATAACTCATTACAGTTTTAGAGGTCCTACGACCAATCGTCATCAAAAAAGTCATAAATCAGCTGGAGCTAAGGAAGATGACACTATCGGCAGACACAAGCCATAAACACACACAGACTGAACCAACCAAAAACACACCTACATTTCTGCTGGTTGACCTTTTGAGGACGTGTCTTTTTCAGAGCTGCCATGGAATCTGTCATAATAGCTGTAGAAATAAAAATAACACACTTGCAAAAATAAATAAATACACACACTTAATTCGCAGCTATGAAGAATAAACGAACGACGTGACGACTATAGGCAACCATCTCACGATCCTTTACACGACTAGCCCTTTTCATGGCTTACAACAATGCTAACAAATAAAAAAAAAAATATAAAAAAACGACTGAGATAACAGAGTAGCGGGCAAAACTTAATAGCAATTAGAAAAAATACACCCATTGTAAGCGAAAGATCACACATCTGGTCAGATTGGATGGGACATTGGAACTGCTACATTACGTTGGATTAAGTACAACTATAAATAACAACTGATGTGCACATTTGCTCTACATTTGAACGTATGTTTTTTTTTTTTTTTTTGTCATTCTTGTTAAGTATTTTTCTTTAATATCATGTAAGCGTAGTTTATAAACACAGAATCCACGTGGGACACCTATTTTGTTGTCGTTATCATACAGTCTTCTTTGATAGTCATTGTTGGCGTTAGCCAATGCAGGGTAATTTCTTACCTGTCTTTTTTATTGGTGCTGGATGTGGAGAGTTAATTCTGGGTTTGTGTATTTCCTGCGGACTGGATTGTCCAATCTGTAAAGTGATTATCTGTATAAATGCTGCCCGTTGATTCGCGCAACGAAAGTTCCAGTAAACACTTCCTTTACAGTTCCTCTACACATATATTTTACTGAGAGTATGTCCGCTTTCTTTCTGAATTTTCTCATCAGCCTTTCTTTTTTCTCTCTCCTCTTCTCTGCCCTATCTCTATTTTTGCGCCAATGTTTCTTCGTGTTATGTATCGAAGGTATCGACGAAAGATCACGGTTTCCGTATCTCCCTCAATGATTCTGATATGTAAGATAATTCATGGTATAATTACAATAAGTGGTGAAATGCTAGATCACCTTGGTAGAGTCACCATACCACAGAAGAGGCAAGGACTGTCTGAGAGGGAGTCCATCTGCCTGGTGTCGCCCTGCTCGCCCTCCAGACAACCACTTTATCCCACAACTTACCCATCGGCCACACAGTCTCTCGGCACATTGGTCCACTTTAGGCTTGGGGTCATTTACAAATGAGTAAACTATTACTTACACCATGATGCGGGTGTGTTCTGCACAACGCTTCTTTAAGGCTTTACGTGTTTGGAGATGCCTTGACTTTCGTTTCACCAAACGTATCGTGAATGAAGATGCCTTGACTTTCGTTTCACCAAACGTCTCGTGAATGAAGATGCCTTGACTTTCGTTTCACCAAACGTCCCGTGAATAAAGATGTCTTGACTTTCATTTCACCAAATGTCCCGTGAATGAAGAAGCATTGACTTGAGCATTAACAGGTTCATTAAAATACAGTATCAGAACTCCGTTAAGCATAGACATGTGAATGTGAATAAATTTCTTGTAGGTGCCATTGTTATAAAAAAAAGTGTGTACAAAATCTGACAAGACGAAATGTGTGACAGGAAAAATGAACTGAACTTTCCATGAGCATGGCAATTTATCAAGCATATCTACAAGTTATAGACGTCGACCTATTCAAAATATATTATTACAAATTACGTATTAAGACAAATTGCAAATAATATTTAGAAATTCTTATTATTTCGAACACTAGTTACACACAAGATAAATAAAGGGAGAAGGGAGGACAACCCCGACAGTTGCTGTTTTAGGCTGTCAACTAGCTTCCAAAATCTTGGCAAACTTTGTTTTACACTTTTCATAATCATAGTATCATAGGTAATTGCAGTTTGATATTAAAAGAATTTAGATTAATAAAATCAACAAATACAATTAATAGAAATACTAAGACAAAATGGTTTATTTCAAGGCTAGGTTTATTACTTTTGTAACGATATTGATCTGAAGAGTCTATTTTCTTGAGTAGGCCTTCATTTCTAGTGTGTCATTGTAAACGTAGGAATTAATCCCTGGACAGACAAGACTGACATGCGGTTCCTTGCCTTCGACCATTGATCATTTATTATAGAACACTATTTTAACGTTAACATTGTGCCCAGGAATGATAAAGAAAAGTTGTCCTATCTACACCACCAACATTAACATTAGCATTGTCACCTGGGACTACAACACATTTGGAGGAGAGATTATATTGTCCCATAGTTTTAGTGACGTCATAAATACTGTCAAAATGTAGGAACACACGCTATTAGAATACATTATCATTGCTGCAAAAGTTAAACACAAAACGTAACTGTTCAAGTATATACTTATAAACAGGTAACACAAATGTAAAAATCTTGACAGACTATTGTGATTTACGTTAACATAAAAGTCTAACAGGTTCTTAAATATGTATACTGTTCAAAAAAAAAGAAACGCATAGCTACTGAAGGCACACACATAGCCATAATAAAGACATTCAATAACTTTTTAAATTTAATGAGTTAATTGTTCAAATTGCACACAAGAATACCTTAGGCTTCAACCAATCAATTGACAGTTGTTTTGCATCTGGGTCACGAGAGTTTTTTGGCGTACGGGCTTTCCCGTTAGTATGGCGTGTGGCCTCCTCTTGCATCGATCAGCGATTGGCATCTCCTGGGCATGGATGCGATCAGACGTCTGATGTGGGCCTGTGGGATGGCTGCCCACTCTTACTGGAGTGCCTGGAACAGATCAGGACGATTGGCTGGAGTAACGTCTCGGCGACAAACACGTCTATGCAGCTCATCCCACAGGTGCTCAATCGGACTCATGTCTGGAGACAGGGATGGCCAGGGAAGGGTGAGAATGTTGTTGGCAGTCAGAAACTGCGTGGTCAACCGTGCACAATGGGGTCTGGCGTTGTCCTGTTGAAACACAGACCTCGGGGCAGCCAAAAATGGAAGGACATGGGGTCGAAGAATTTCATTGACGTATCGTTGCGCATTCAAGCCTCCTTCAATGTCCACCAATTGACTCCTTCCGTTGTAACTGATCATTCCCCACACCATTGCACCTCCACCACCGTGCGGCGGAGCTTCATCAACGCAATTTTGGGTAAAACGTTCATTTCGCCTACGGTAGACACTACGCCGTCTATCATGACGCTGCAACAAAAAGAAAGATTCGTCACTAAACCAGACACGTCTCCATTGATTGTCAGCTGCCCAGGGACGATGCTGGTTGGCCCAAAGAAGTCGATTTAGGCGATGGCGGCACGTAAGGATAGGTCCTCGGTGAGGTCGTTCTGCCCAAAGTCCAGCGTCATGCAGTCTATTCCGGATAGTTTGATCAGACACATGACGTCCTGCAGGCAATGACTGGGCAGTTGAGGAAGCTGTTGTAAACCTGTCTCTGAGGTGACGAAGCCGAATAAAGCGATCCTCCGCTGCTGTTGTCACTCTGGGTCGTCCACTGCGATGCCGGTCTTCAACTGAGCCAGTGGCTTGGAACCGATGCCAAAGTCGACTGATGGTACTCTGATGCACTTTTAGATGCCTGGCAACCTGACTTTGACTTTCGCCTGCATGCAGTCGGCCAATAGCAATGTTCCTTTAATTTTTCGATAGAGACGTCATAAATGTCTGCTTGAAAATGAACTGAATTTTGTGTGTGTAGCGTTCTCCTTTTATAGGGTTTCAGTTGCGTAGTCAGTGAATAGTGTTCACCCCAAATTTTGTTGCTTTCACGTGCGCGCAACATGAGCTGTGGTCAACAATTGCGTCATAAACACTGCGTTGTAACGATTACAAAAACGAACGCAATTCAGGTCAACACGTGCATTTGACACTGTAAAGAACATTTGAGGCTGGTTTTTATATACCCTAGCACCAAATTTTACTTACAAACTCATAAAAACGCGCCCTCCGATAGCTATGCGTTTCTTTTTTTGAATAGTATATTATCAGTGGGAAGCACGACACAATAACGTTTTTATGCAATGTCTGCTGCAGGGAGATGGAGAGTGTAAACATGAGGACATGTCCACCTTGTGCCGGACGTCTGGTCACTCTACACTCTCAGTAGCTGATAGCATAATGAAGGGTGTCTAGGGTTTCATAATGATGACCACAATCTAGATCATATATATCAAGATTATATGAAATGACTAATTTATTTTATGACATAACAGTGAAATATGTTGATTCAGTGAATTTAGCAGTTGAATGTTTCAAAAACTCTTGGTATTTGGAGGGCGCTTTAAAATGACGAAAAAAACTATGTATTTACAGGGTAAACAAAATCTTAATTCATGTTGTAATTCCTCTGCTGTATATCTTTGTAATAATTACGTCGATACCTACACGAGCGATGGACGTAGACCTGTTTGTCTGTGGTGTTTTGTCATACAATATTATCAAGATATTGATGACGAGCACTTTTGACAGAACAATTTCGGCAAACGAAAGACTGGGAAGTGCATTGACATTCAAAGGTTTATTGAACCTTAAGTCTACATTACTACGACGCATGGGTCAAGTACAAAATGTTTTTAAATGTAACAACACAACTTAAACATGGGAGTTTAAAATGTACAGCACATTCATATTGTGTTATTCAGCCTTACATAGTTAAATTAATAGTATGTATTTTTAGAATCTGTTTGAGTACAATTAACTAACAAACGGGCTTGGTTCCATTCTAGTCCTCGGTCCTTCAAAGGTTGTCTAATGTTCTCCTCCCAACGTACTCTGGGTCGTCCTGGGGGTCTGGATCCCTGGCACTTTGTTTTCCATTCTTGTCGTGGTAGCCGATCTTCTCCCATTCTGCAGACATGGCCAAACCATCTTAGTTGGGACTGTTCTACTTGGGTCTGCAGGGTGTGGGATTTTAGGCCTTGAGGTATCGTTTGATTGTGGACCATGTCTCTTCTTTTTACTTCAAACATCTTCCTCAAATACCTCATTTCTGAGGTTTGGATCTGGCGTTTGTGGGTTGTAGTCATTGCCCATGACTCGCATCCATATGTCAAGACGTGGACATAGGTGGAGTGGTATACAGCCATCTTTGGTTTCTTACCAACCTCTCTCTTGCTGAGGAATCCTCGATTTATGGTCTGAAAAAGTCTCCCAGCTGCTGATTTTCGAGTGGCCAGTTGTTCTGTGATGCTTCCCTTTCGGTCTATAATAGCTTCGAGGTATTTAATGTGGTCGACCTGCTCCAGGACCTGTTCTCCCAGCTTAATCTGATGTATTCTTTTTTCTCGTGATATCACCATGGATTTTGTTTCAGAGCTGATTATGACCATCCCTCTCTTCTCCAGCTCTTCCTTCCAGTCTTGCAGGTTGGATTGGAGATGATCCACTGATTTAGCAATCAGGGCAACATCATCAGCAAATGCCAGCTCTGAAATAAAAACCTGTCTCATTTTTCAGTACCCCACTGAATACTTTCTTGTTCTCTCCTTACATGGCTTGATGACATTGTCCATGAGGAGTATGAAAAGATAAGGTGACATGATTTCACCTTGTCTTACATTACACCAGTGATGGTCCTGAACTCTTCTGAAAAATGGTTTGTTGTCCTCACATAATTTCTGCAAGACTTGCAGAAGTTCTGTACATCACGAATCAGAGGTGCTGGAATGCTCTTCCTTGCCAAACTGTCCTAACGTTTGCTCCTTGGGGACCTTGACAAACGCCTTTTCCAGATCTATGAAACAAAGATGGATCTCACTCTTATACTCAAGAGCCTTTTCACTCAGCTGTCTGAGTGTGAAAATTAGGTCTTGAGTACTTTAGTCTGCTCGGAATCCGCACTGGACCTCATTCAATTGTGGCTCAGCTATGCGTCGGAGTCTCTGCTCTAGGATTCTAGAGTTTACCCGGGGCACTGTGGTAGATTTACCGGGGAGGTTATTGATGGTAAATAAATGAAAATATAAGTGTCAACAGCGTGAGGTCAATCTATGTAAGACCCTGAGTCTAATAGTTGAAAATGGTGTTGATGAGTTCTCAGCTGACCTAACGCTACCTTCCTCAGATCTCACGCTGTGCAATATTTTTATATCTATTGGGTGATGTTTTTTATATGGCTACGTGTCTAGGGTAAAGCAAATGTAGTGATAAATGCCTGAAAAAAACAAACACAACGTTAACTTAATGAAAATTAAATCAACAAGACTGGGGTTAAAGTTATAATATTATCTTGCAATTTTAATTTCCTGTACCTCAAATCTTTTGGGACAGGAATGTTTAAAACTTAAAATGAAGTGTGTTTATGTACAGCATTAAATAAATATGAAGGACATCTTGTCCATAAATGTCACTACTATAATGTTTATAGAATTTTATTCCCTGCTGAAACAATACTGTCCTATGAAGGGTCACTACTTGGAAGGAGTGAGTGTCTCATTCATACGGGTGGATTTAGGCTGACTTGAAGTACCACCCCTATCGACACCGGGTAGATTGTGGTTGTATTGTAGGGTGTCCTATCTGGTTTTTATTGTTGCCGTGTGTAAGTAGTTGGATAGTCCACAGTTTACAGCACAGGCAAAATGACATACAAAGTCATAGAAATGGTAAACTGCTCGTGACGTTTAGATACCATTTTATTGTACACCACAATGACAGTCATGTTACATACTTCATAAGACATCACAGTTCAACAATTGTAGCATTCAGAAATAATATTGGTGCCAACTGATATTCATGTAGGATCCAATCCTCATCAGTCATAGCGTAAACAACAGTTCAAGGTTCACAGTGTCATAAAGTTATTATTCATAACTCTGTCTAAATAATATGACACAGAGCTGGATACATTAATATTCATTACTATCAATAGTGCAACAGTGTCAGCTGCATTTCATCAGTACACATACATAATTATCATTACTCCTCTCCTGATGCTGGCAGATCAGGTGTAATAAATAAGTCCGTTATCGTTTGCACGAGAAATAGCATTGAGGAGTACAGGTCGACCTGACCTTTACAGGCATTCCTAAGTCTAACCTTGACATAGGCATAATCGCTGACACACAGCGACGTTCATAGAACAAAGAACTGTCCTTCGGGCTGAGTATGACCCGTTTACATATAGATCTCAGGTATGAAGATACCTGGGGCGTGACATCTATTAGAAGAACCTTCCTTTCTGTAATGCATACGTGAGCAGAGATCGACCATTGTCAAACATAAGTAAAGTTACAGATTGGATGTAAATGAGGCATTACCTTCGTTCGAAAATCCACACCACAGAAAACATACGCCTCCAGGCGTTTTAGAATACTCAAGGGAAGGACCTTGTAAGCTAACTATCTCACAATAAGGCTCCTAATCCCTAACAAAATCACAGAGACGCCAAAACGCTTCCTTTCTGCTTCACAGCTTTACATCGTCTCCCCAGATAAAGAAACTTCCCAGACGCCCCGCGTCCGGACATGCGCAGAACCTATACACTTGAAATAGCGATCAAACAAGACGATCTAGGAACATTCCAGATAAGATTTAACTAGATCGAGCCTTATTTGGACATGAACAGAGACCTCAACACAGGTTTCAGACATTCCAACAACAGTTGACCGATACTACCAAATAAGGAGAATGGTCACACTTCGTTAATAAAAATGTGGACCGACCGTGTCTCGACACAAGAGGAGGTAACTTCATATTAAATGATACTCTCAATATCCAGAGTTATGTAGCTTTGACCGAAAAATTTAAAGTGTACATTTCAGTCAATCTAATAATACAATGTCTTTAGCAAAAAATGATCATACAATGTCTTTAGGAAAAAATGATCATACAATGACTTAGAAAAAATGATCTGTGCGTAACACTCATCATATCACACAACAGTTTATAGTAGAGTGTGGAGAATACAACGTGATGAATTGACATAACCACGCAATCTTATGGCTTATCTTGTGGTTCCTTTGAAGATAGATGACTTGCTCGAAAATACACACTCGTTCACTACCGTGTTCTCTGGAGGCAGATAAGACTTCAACATTCAAGAAACCAGCATGGTGCCTCGAAACTCTGCAGCTCCAGGTTATGGCTCACTGGGTAATATATGACTCAACCCTGGTACAAGAGGAACATGCCTCCCTAAGTACTCTATATACATACGCGTATCTGTGACCGTAAGGTCCACTACGTCGTTTTAGCACTAAGGTGCTACCACTTTATTATAGTTAGTGAAAGAATACTTTAGCAAGATTTAAACACTAAGTATTTGAACGTGACTAGTTAGTTAATTAACCCTAGTCCCAAACCTAGGACGGTCATTCGTTCATAATGTACATGAAATGACGTCATCAAAGCTTGTGTAGTAGCAATACAAGTAAAGAAACGGAAGTTATTTTTTTCAAAGGGGAGATTAGGTGAGTTGTTTTTAGCACGAGACGAGCGGCGGCTGTTTTCCCATCTAGCAGGTCCCATTTATGTTTTGATTCGTATGGATTGTGGTTTGTACACCTTTAATGAATATATTCTATGAACCAGCATGGAATGGTTAGAGAATGCAACCACTGAATAAAAGGTATTGTTTATTTAAGACGAAGTTAGACTTACTTCTTGAACACTAGTTGGAAGTTACATTGTTGACATTTGACTATCAGCAACAGAGTACTTCATTCTTACGATCACACAGCCACACACCAACACAGACGAGTCTACATCAACGACCTGGGTTTATTACACATCTCTTCTGTAACCACCACCTATGGCGATAGCCAGTTTACAACAGAAGCACCTCATATCTTCACCCTGTCACAAAACGACTTTACAACAGAAGTCTTACATTTTTCCTCACCACATATCTTCACAACTATTAATTAAACATCATTAAACATGCGTTGAGATCAGATAAAGAACTAACCAAAATAGCTACAGTCCCTAATTTTAATTGTGACTGCTTCATGCTCATGGGGTATCTTCTTCTCCCCACACGGTTTCAACGCCCCTGTCACTTTAAACCTTCGTTATCTTCAGCTGGGATACACTCTTTTCTTCGTCTCTCTCTAGTGATCTGTTAATTCTTTTCATATAAAATCCTATTTATTTTTAAAGTTATTGGAACACTGAGGTCTGCTGACGACTGCCAGTGGCTTCCTGATCTTACAGTCGTAATATTTTATATATCCATTTTCCAACACAATGCACTTTCATTTGCTTCAGAAGTCTACTTAGGCATGCCTGTGCTCCTAGTATGTCACAACCTTTTAACCGGACACTAATTGTCCTTTAACCCTTCTTGGAGGAAATATTTTTCAAGTGGCAATTATGCTTAGCAAAGCGTTCGTTTTATCCCCTCTCTTCCTAGACTAACCTCAGCCAATCAAATCAAGTTAAGCCAATTTGACTTTCTTTCAAAAAACGCGTTTAGAAAATGTAACATCCGAAGATTTTCAAAGTTGAGCGGTTACCACTGTGTATGTCTGTCTGTCTTCAATTTTTATTTTCTTCGATATCTCCGTTACTATTGAAGTGATTTTAAAAATTGAAAGTGATTATTAACCGGACAATTGTCCTTTATCTAGCCAGTATGTTTTCATTTACTTCTTTATCCTAGTTTTCATCTACGTACTTTTTCTTCTTTATTTATTCAGAACAACATCCTTTTACTCTCAAGCATGATAACATATTATAGGGATTAATATGGTATTCCAATAAACAAATTAGTTTAGAATACAATAACGCTCGTTTGCGTTTTGAAAAGGCGACGTCCTTGAGAAAAATTTCCAACTACTGTAATTTATTATCTAGATTATTTGTTGTAGTTTTTTTTAGCCCAACAGCCATTCACCAAGTAATAGGACGGTTTCACAATGTAGAAGTTAGGTTAGATTTTTTCCATGTTAATCCCCCCCCCTTTTCCCACTCGCCCGTTAGAAAAAAGAAAACGTCCAAAACAACGAGTTGTGCCTTTGTCCTGCCAAATATCTAATGGTCGTTTTTAAAAGTTGTAAAATATTAGGACTAGATTTCGAAACGAAAAAGCTTGGGAGTTGTTTTTGGGGGTGGGTATCATCGCTTGGCGTTAATAGATTCAAATCGCTAGCCGCTCGCTTGCGTTTTGAAAAGGCGACGTCCTGAGAAAAATTTCCAAACTACTGTAATTTGGTGGGTATAATAAGATGGCAGATTTCGAAATCAAGAAGAGAATCGGAATGGCCAAGCTATTCAACAACATGAAAAATTTCCAACTACTGTAATTTATTACTAGATTATTTGTCGAACTGTAGTTATTTTTAGACAACAGCCTTCACCAAGTAATAGGACGGATGGGTAGAAGATTTAGGGGGAAGGATATCCCTTTTCCACTATAATAGAAAAATATTCAAATATTGCGTCCAATTCTTAGTAACAGTGTGACCTTTGTCCTTCACGATTTTCAAATATACTAGTGGGGTTAAAAGTTGTAAAACTACTTTACTAGATTTCGAATCGAGGAATTGATCGGGAGTTGTAATACGGAGTGACTTTATCACAGGCACTGAGAAGGCATATGCCTCTATAATTTCCACATTGTCGATTGTCACCCCTTTTGAAAATCGGTGTTATGATGGCAATCTCCCAATCCTTTGGTATGGTCTTGTTGCACCACGCTGCCTGTAGGACCCTTAAGAGTAATAGGTCTCCTGATGCTCCCATGTACTTAACCATTTCTGGTGTTATACCATCATGGCCGGCTGCTTTGCCCATTTTGATTTTCTCCAGTGCTGCCTTCAGTTCTTCCATCTTTATGTCATCTTCACCATCATTGGTTTTCTCTTCTGTGCTAGTGGTTATCATTTCTGATGCTTGATCTTGCTCACCATCAAGGAGTTCTGAGAAATTTTTTTTTCCATTTTTCCATTACTTCCTTCGGGGCAGTAAGCAATTTGCCTTGCATGTCCTTTATATATTTGAGAGGGCATTGTTTTTCCTTCCTCATGTTCTTTAGGTTCTTATAGAACAATTTCTGGTTTTCTTGCGCATCTTTTTATAGCTTTTCTCCAAATTCTTCCCAGGACTCCTGTTTTGCTGCTAGCATCTTGATATTTGCTTCTGTTCTGAGTATCACATATTCTCTATATTTCTCTATTTGCCCTGCTGTGTTTGTAGCTCCTAGGTATATTTTCCATGACATTTCCTTCTCTCTTATTTTCTCTTTGACTTCCTCTGTCTCCAACGTGTCCTCTTTCACATGTTCCCATGTCAGACTTCACCGGTATCTACACGAGCGCTGGTCGTAGACCTGTTTGTCTGTCTCGTTTTGTCATACAATGTTATCAAGAGATTGATGACGAGCGCTTTTTAGCATTGACAGAACAATTTTGGCAAACGAAAACGTATCCCGTCATTGGTTGTCAAAGGTTGGATGAAACAAAATTCTATATTACTATGACGCATGGGTCAAGTGAAAAATATTTTTAAATGTAAAAAATAACTTAAACAAGGAGTCCAAGATATACAGCAAATTCGTATTGTTTTATTTACTCTTACATAGTTAAATTGATAGTATATAATTTTAGAATTTGTTTTGATAAAATTAACTAACATACGGAAATCTTTTACTAATTTATGTATTATTTTTTTAACAGAATTGTTTTCCTTGGAGCCATTTACCTCCCTTACCAGAAAAGAATGAAGCCAAAGGAAATCGTTTGTCATATTTACTTTATGTGTGAATATTGATTCACAAAAACAAAACAAAAATCATCATTGATTCCCTGTGCTGGATTATCCATTAAGCCAAATAAGCACGTGCTTAGGGCGCGAACAGAAGGTAGGCACCACAGAGTTTTCCCCATAGCTATCATGCCCTTAACTCTTAACTCTGTCACTGCCACATTCGAATTTAGTTGAATTTTTTTTTTTTTTAAACTGTTCATTTCTGGCTTGTTCGACTTTAATCTGAATTGTTAAAAAACATGTTTTCTCTGCAATGACTAAATTTTAAAAGTGTGAAGATGTCAGACATAGACCTAGAGTTCAGTATGCTTGACTCTCTTATTACCGTTTCTCTTCGTGAATGTCAGTGTTTTTATAATCATTATAAATATATGTGATCCATATTCTTTTGCAGGGCCAGATTAATACCTCCGGCTGCCCTAGAATATTAAGATACTTTGGAACCACTCTCTAATCTTCTAAACGATAAAGCAAGAAAAACCTAATGGATTTCATATAAATGTTTTATATATAATATATAATAATATATAAAGAAATGATGAATAAATTCAAACAAACATCAGAAAATCAGAGAGAAAGAAATATCTTTGATTATATTATCAAAATCTATACGACGAGGTCGTGTTTGACCAATGAGGCTTTTTGAGTTGTTTTAATTGTGAAATAGAACGTTCTATAAAACAGTTCGTTATCATCAATGGCAGGAGTATGCTTAACGCATTCTCGACATTTGGAAATAAACATTGCACATCATCTTGCAATATTATGTGGTGGAGATCACCATGAGAGATTTTATTTTTGTCAGTACATTTTGTGTGTCGTACATAACAATGAAATTGTCGTAGTTTGTCATAAAGATTTTTATTTATGTCGTCAGGAAATGATTTTAGTATTACTGGGATTAACAGTCATGCTTAGAGAGGGTAAAGTTCTGAGGCAGCTGGGATGGTGGAATGAAAGAAAGAGAGTGGACACCTGATTTTGTGTCAGGAAACCGAATACCCCAGAGGGTATTTGTTTCTCTCTTTTTTTTATGATACTAATCGGTGGCACCAGTTGGTGGTACTAGTATGTGGAACAAGTGTGTGGTATAAGTGAAGTTCACTCAAAGTTTGGCACCTAGAGCAGACGGGTCCTAACAGACGCTGGAACATCTTCGCAATTACCCCACGATGCTTCGAGGGACATGTTGCGTCAGCCAGACTCGATCAGTGACTAGTGAACCATCAACAACCTGCAAAGAACAAACATCGGCTGGGGCGGAAACCATCCGACATCTTAATGGCAGCTAAGTACCCACTTAAAGCTGCCAAGTGAACTCTTTTCCTTAAGAACATTTTTTTCTAACACCTGTGAATAAATTTTAAAGAACATTCATATAACATCCCAACATTAATTATTTCATCTTGTTAACTATAATTACTTATGAAATTTGTTATATGTAAATATACTGATTTAAATCAAAACGAACAAAATTCTTATTCCTCGTAGAAGGTCAAGGAAGATAAATAGTTTACACGGCCTGGATCCTATCAGTCATAGTACTTGATTTATTAAATGACTACGAGGCACTGTAGAATTGAAGCACCATTATCAAATTGACATCTCTGCCAAGACCCTCATTAGATAATCTGAATGTTGGTCACTGTTGGACCATCACTGCTGAGCAAGAGCAGTCATTCACGTGACAGCAGTGTTGCAAATATTCTTCTTCAGACATATTTAAATTTGTCAAACAGGAATATTTATTTCATTATTTTTGTAGACATGTCCTTGTTTCTCATCTGTGCTTTGAGCGTATCAACTATTACATTGAATGTCGATATGTGAAACTTTTCTCTGGAACCTTGTTTTACTTCTTTCTCTTTACCATCATTATCTTGTTGTTTTCCTGGATGTTGCCACTTTAAAGTTAGTATTGGGTAGGTGTCACGGGTTGCTTCCCCTGCTTTGCATTAGTGGTCCAACTGTGGTCAAAACTCAAGAGTATCTAAAGTGGGTGGACAAAAGGTGTCTACCTTCGCACAAGATTACTCTTGTCAGAGATGTAGATAGAAGGGTAATGACGCTTATATCCCAAGGAAGTGTTCACAAGATATTCAGAAAAGCGAAAACAATGCTGCTTTGGCTGAGCACGTTAATTCTATGATCTGAAGACAACTTTTATGAAGGATTATGCAATTTTTTGTTTTTCAGTTCGTCAAGCCCCCACCTCTGATTTACTGAGTGGAATTCTTATTATTCTGGTATAGCTCTGTCTAGAGTGTGTTCAGTTAATTGACTGAGACAAACATGAAGTACATTTAATATGATTGAATCGAAGTTAAATTTGTATAATTACAAATAAAAGATTTAATAATCATTTGAGTTTAATAAGGTTTTCGAAAATTTGAATAATCAATTATTAGTAAAAAAATTTTTTAAAAACGGTTTTGATGAGAAGTTAGTTTTAAAGGAGGTCACTTGGTAGCTTATAGGGCTACTTAACTTCTAATGATAAATAACACATAAGGAAGGGAAACCCGAGGCCTGTAAACAGTAAATTAATATTAGACAAACATAAAGGTATGTTTTCAGGCACTCGCAAGAAATAAAGAAGTAGAACACTTGGACAACAGAAAAACAACAGACGTGGGGTCAGTGTGATTCGCTTGATAGCTAGGCGGAGTTGTCGTACGGAAGGTACGGGGTTCGAACCCTGGGTAAGCCACTCACGTCTGTTGTTTTTCTGTTGTCCAAGTGTTCTACTTCTTTATTTCTTGCGAGTGCCTGAAAACATACCTTTATGTTTGTCTAATATTAATTAACTTCTAATGCTATGTTCTGCTCTCGCTGATGGGTAGGCTTTGTGCAGATAGGTCACCGGAGTTCTCCCGTCTCTGGTCAAGATTAAAGGCGGTCAAGTTCCCAGAAATGTCAAGGAGTAGCTGCCAAGCTGGTCCCTCGTTTCTACGTCAGTCCTCTCCTACCCTCACTTTGTTCCAGTGATTAGTAACCTCCTGCTACCACCAAAAACTATGGTAAAAGAATATCTCTATCTTTGGGTTGTATTAACGTTTTCCTGAGTATTGCATTTTCCGACACATACCTATGTGCGGCCCCCCTCCCCCCTCCCCCCACCACATCTTCCTATCCCACCATCGCATTTAACTCAGAATTTACCCTCGATGAGAATTAAACTTCATCCCTCGAGAGAAATCTTTCTTTACATTTAAATTGAGTAGCTTTATATTTACTTTTCATTTAAATGAAAGGTTAATAGTACAGATAGAATATGTTTACATTTACATTTCCACTGATTGTAAAGTTTTCACAACATAAATTGAATATGTTTTAATTTACATTTAAAACGATTGAAAAGCTTAGATACTTTCATTAATTTTAAAGAGAATATGTTTACATAGACATTTACACTGGTTTGAAACTGTAATTATTATACATAGAATGTCTTTACAGACGCTTGACTTTCTTCACAATTACTTCACGATATTTGAGGAACGTATTTCAGCCACCAGACTTGACAAGTGACGAGAGTGAACCAGTCCATAACCTGCAAAGTACAAGCATCGGATGGAGCAGAAACCAACCGACAATTTTACTGACAGCTAAGTACTCATTCAAAACTGCCAAGTGAAAACTCTAATTTTTCAATCAGACCATTACTTATGAGGACATTTTAAAGACTATATCTAAATTCAACGAACCTTTATTTATTTTACAATTATTATCAATAATTGACTATTACATTTTGTAAATATACAAATGTATTGTTGATTTAGTCATTTTGAGTGAAATACACCCGTATGTCTAAGACATTTTAAATACTTATAACAGAGCTATTCGAGTAATATTTTACTGAGTTAAATCTGTTCGGGAATCATCAGAACGAGAAAAATCCTAACTCATAGAAAAATACAAAGTTTACGCGTACCTGGATCCTATCAGCCGTATTACTTGATTTATTTAAATTCCTATGAGGCGCCCTAGAATTGATGCATAATTCTTCAGTTCACAGCGCTGCCACGAGTAACACTGAGCGAAAGGTAGAGACCTTTGAAGACCCTCAGTAGATGCTCTAAACTTTGGCCACTGTTGGACCATCACTGCAGAGCAATGTTATTAAATCCCTTGACAGTATGTATCATTCATTCATTTATATTCCTGAATCTGTCGGTTATATCAGTACGTGTTTTTGTAAAGTGTGATAATTCCGGATTATGTATGTTTTATTCATTTCTCAAAATCTCCTTATGGAGGATGGATCCACCAATACAGCTGGTCCACCTTGTAGGCAGCCTACACTAAAGCATGTGTGGTTTCTGTAACAATTAATGGTACAAGATGAGGTTCCCAGCCACATGTATGCATTGTTCTATATTATTCCTCCAGGTTGTGTCTTCACTTTGGTTGGTGTTATTTTTGAGGTTAAGGTGCCTTTCAGTAAGTGACTCCAGCCGTAATTTCTGGTATGATGTTGTCTATTAAACAAACGCGTATTTATGTAAATCCTACATGTGTACTTATCAAATATCTCTTGGGTCATCAGACATCTTGGCTATTCTAGCGAGCCATATCGGACCACCGCAGTTTACCATGTGGGATTTAAGTCTTTGACATCTCAGATCACATAGTATATTACAATAATTATATAGCGATGTATGAAAATGGGTAGTCAGTGGGACAGCTTTTGTTTTCTGCTTTTATTGTGTCTGTTGTCACAACCTTCATCCTATCTCACCCTATGTAACATTGTTCTCCAGTTATCAAACAACACACAAAGGTATGTTATCAGGCACTCAGTAAGAAATAAAGAAGTAGAAGACCAGACAACAGAAAAACAACAGAAGTGATATTCTTACCAGGATTTATTTACTGTTTACAGGCCTCGGGTTTCCCCTCCTTATATGTTTATGTGTTCATACAATACCATGAAACCTACATTCTATACTTTACTTATTCTCATTCTTCTATCATTTGCTGGGCACAGTGTTAAGGCCTTTGTCATGTGTAATCTGGCCTACACTGTTGTATAGTGGAACTGCAGAAGTGATTGCGTCTATAATTAGTCTGGGTCGTCCTATGATACATATCCGGGTCACGGAGTGTTCGCGCTAGACCTCTGTCAGTGAAGCATTATTTTTGTAATGCGGAGCTGGCAGAGTGCAAAGTGCCGATTCGCTACCGTGGCTAGGCGGTTGGGTGCCGTTCGGAAGGTCCTGGTTCGATCCTGGTAAGCCTATCACTTCTGTAGTTTTTCTGTTGTCTGGTCTTCTACTTCTTTATTTCTCACTAAGTGCCGGATAACTACCTTTGTGTGTTGTTTGTTTATTTATTTACTGTTCTCCAGTTATCACGTGCCGATCCCTTCTGGTCTGTGCTAGCTGTCGAGGTTATCTCCCTGCCCACTTTCATGTTCAAGTCTGATTCCGATCCCACTCTCCATTTGTTGATTTCATTATTGATGGTTCTTAGTAATTAGTTATAGTTAGTTTTCTATACTGTTCAAAAAAAGAAACGCATAGCTACTGAAGGCACACACATAGCCATAATTTTGACATTCAATAACTTTTTTAATTTAATGAGTTAATTGTTCAAATTGCACACAAGAATACCTTAGGGTTCAACCAATCAATTGACAGTTGTTTTGCATCTGGGTCACGAGAGTTTTTTGGCGTACGGGCTTTCCCGTTAGTATGGTGTGTGGCCTCCTCTTCCATCGATCAGCGACTGGCATCTCCTGGGCATGGATGCTATCAGACGTCTGATGTGGACCTGTGGGAGGGCTGCCCACTCTTCCTGGAGTGTCTGGAACAGATCATGATGATTGGCTGGAGCAACGTCTTGGAGACAAACACGTCTATGCAGCTCACCCCACAGGAGCTCAATCGGACTCATGTCTGGAGACAGGGATGGCCAGGGAAGGGTGAGAATGTTGTTGGCAGTCAGGAACTGCGTGGTCAACCGTGCACAGTGGGGTCTGGCGTTGTCCTGTTGAAACACAGACCTTTGGGCAGTCAAAAGTGGAAGGGCATGGGGTTGAAGAATTTCATTGACGTATCGTTGCGCATTCAAGCCTCCTTCAATGTGCACCAATTGACTCCTTCCGTTGTAACTGATCATTCCCCACACCATTGCACCTCCACCACCGTGCGGCGGAGCTTCATCAACGCAATTTTGGGCAAAACGTTCATTTCGCCTACGGTAGACCCTACGCCGTCTATCATGACGCTGCAACAAAAAGAAAGATTCGTCACTAAACCAGACACGTCTCCATTGATAGTTAGCTGCCCAGGGACGATGCTGGTTGGCCCAAAGAAGTCGGTTTTGGCGATGGCAGCGCGTAAGGACAGGTCCTCGGTGAGGTCGTTGTGCCCAAAGTCCAGCGTCATGCAGTCTATTCCGGACAGTTTGATCAGACCCATGACGTCCTGCAGGCAATGACTGGGCAGTTGAGGAAGCTGTTGTAAACCTGTCTCTGAGGTGACAGCGAATAGAGCAGGATCCTGCCGAAAGCTGTTGTCACTCAGGGTCGTCCATTCGATGCCGGTCTTCAACTGAGCCAGTGGCTTCGACCCGGTGCCAAAGTCGACTGATGGTACTCTGATGCACGTTTAGATGCCTGGCAACCTGACTTTGACTTTCGTAAAAGCCTGATGCACTCGGCAATAGCAATGTTCACTTAAATTTATCGAGAGACGTTTCCATAAATGTCTGCTTGAAAAGGAATTGAATTTTGTGTGTGTAGGTTACCTTTTATAGGGTTTAGTTGCGTAAACAGTGAATAGTGTTCACAAATGGTTGTTGAACTTTCGCGTGCTCGCATTCACATCGAGCTGTCGTCAAAAATTGCGTCATAAATCTATTGACCCCTGCGTTGTAAGATTACAAAATAGAACGCAATTCAGGTCAACACGGGCATGTGACACTGTCCCTCAAAAACATTTTGAGGCTCTTGACTTTATATACCCTGACCAACCTTGGCGAAGTCAGCGATGAACATGGAGAACTCAAGATATCGCCGTAATGGAGTCACGTTATCAAGGACGGTGGAGTGTGACATGCTTGCCCTATTGTTGGATAGCTATGCGTTTCTCTTTTTTTTAACAGTATAGTTGTAAATGGAGGTGAGAGTGTAAAAACGAGATAAGTGTTCACGACGCCGATATGTGCATCCAATGAACACTTTTTGTGATACGAGAAGTAAAACACAATGAAACTATAAATAATTTACGGGAATTACATTGCGCAGATGTCGACCATTACTAAACACACCATAGTGACTAACAAACATGACACTATAAAACAAAATCGCTCTAGACAAGAAGAAAAGAATAAATGAAACAACATAAATACAATGACTTACTTAGTCGTTCCTCTTCTATCGTGAGGTGTAGAGGCTTGGAAGAGAGCGCAATCTTATCCAATCGTCTGTCTTCCTCCTGGTCTGGTTCCATTCTACTCCTCCGTTCTTCAAAGATTGTCTAATGTTGTCCTTCTAGGGGTCTGGGTCGTCCTGGAGGTCTGGATCTCTGGCTCTTAGTTTCCCATAAAAATTGCTCTAGACAAGAAAAAAAGAATAAATGAAAACATAACATACCATACTAATGAAACTGGTTATTAGTTAGTTAGTTGCTTATCCTTTACAGGACGTGGCAATCAACCCCAGCTTTTATTGGCTGTTTGTGATTTTTCTAGGCAATATTTTCATTCAGTAGTTTGCCATTGCTTTCTAAACGGTACGGCGCTTATGCCATTGTTAAAAATCCACACAAAGCGATCTTAGTTTACCATGCTTTTCGTGTTAGCCAATATTCTCTCACTATATGCAGACATATGCCAAACATGCTAATGACACTGGTTATTACAAACACAAAAAACAAATGAGAATACCACTACGAAAATAAACGTTATGAGTTGCATGGAGAAAATGTTATGAATTATCCACAATAAATGGACCACTAGACTGGTATGACAGATTATACAAGTAACATGACTTATTCCATAGCACCTGGTCATTAAGGGCTGGACACACTTCAGCATGGACAAATCTGCTTCTAAATTTCCAACGAGGAAAAACAATTTGTAGCTGTTGCTAACTTTACAGTTTTCAACAGCCAAAAACAAAATAACTCATCACGCAAATTGAAGTGGAAAAAAAGCAATTGTAGGAAATTTTGGTACCATTACCTTAAGAATCGATGCTTGCAGTAAAATTGTATTGATCAATCAAATACTGCGAGCTACGGCACCAGCGGAGACGTCACATACAAAGGAAATTTGGATGCGTAGCGAAACATTTTTTGTATGATAAAGGTGGCCTCGTTCGAATAGAACTTTAACGAACAGGATGGATGAAAAGTGATAATTCTGTCACCTTTGTTTCCAGGAGGAAACAAGGTTTATATGACAGTGCAAGGCATGCAGTATTTTCTAAGATAATTGAATGCTAGTGTGTCAACACGTGAATTAATAAGACTGTTTGTCACTTCTGCTAAGCCTAGCAAATCGTAGGATGAACGGAATGAAGAAGGACATACGGAAAGAAAGCTGCAAGTCGTCTGAGTAAAACGAAATATGAATGAACATGACAGCTTGTATATAAAACGAGAACGATCAAGTGTCACAGGTTCTCTATTCTTACGGCTGTTTATCAAATATTGTATCCATAAGTGTCTAATGAAATATAAAGCAGAAGTTAATTTCATGTAGAATCAGCGCCCCAGGCTTTTGTCAATTTGATGATACATTTTTTGACTGCATGCTAATACACTCCTTTAAAAATTAGTTGTGGGTTTTTAGTACATTAAAAGCCTGTGTTTAAAATAATTTTGTTGTCATTTTTTATTGGCTCTAAACTGATGTGTGGAATGAAAACTCGTAAATTTTAATTACTGCCTGTGATGAATTTGTTTTGTATGTTTGAAAAGTTCAGCCCTCTTTCTGTACTAGTTACATACTTTCATTAAGAAAATTAGTAGTGTGGAAATATCTATCTGTTGGGTGTCCATGATACAATAATGTTGACTATATTCTAGGTCATTTAGTGGATACTTTATTTAACTATGTGATGGTGGGCAGAAAGAAATGAGACAAATAAATAGGACTAACGTCACAAACAGGTTAATTAAAGTGTCATAAAGAAAACATTATTTGGTACATAACAAAGTTTTTTAGTATAATAATTTTACAAAAATAAAAAAAACAGAAAACATTTTAACGAATTAGTTATACCCCTTGATTCTTTGTCTTCTCAACCAACAGTTTTATTTTTGGTACCGTTTCTGAAAGAGTCTTCACTTATCATTTTTAGACTCCAGTTTGTTTTCGTTGCTTCTGATTAGAATAAGAACTTGTCGTTCTCTCTTCACCACAGAACTTTGTTTCTCACTAACACTACTACTTTCGGAAAATTTTAGTTGAATTATTTACTCTTCCATTCCACAACTTTTGTTTCTCACTAACACTACTACTTTTGGAATATTTCAGTTGAATTATTTACTCTTTCATTCCACAACTTTGTTTCTCACTAACACTACTACTTTTGGAATATTTTAGTTGAATTATTTACTCTTTCATTCCACAACTTTGTTTCTCACTAACACTACTACTTTTGGAATATTTTAGTTGAATTATTTACTCTTTCATTCCACAACTTTGTTTCTCACTAACACTACTACTTTTGGAATATTTTAGTTGAATTATTTACTCTTCCATTCCACAACTTTGTTTCTCACTAACACTACTACTTTTGGAATATTTTAGTTGAATTATTTACTCTTTCATTCCACAACTTTGTTTCTCACTAACACTACTACTTTTGGAATATTTTAGTTGAATTATTTACTCTTCCATTCCACAACTTTGTTTCTCACTAACACTACTACTTTTGGAATATTTTAGTTGAATTATTTACTCTTCCATTCCACAACTTTGTTTCTCACTAACACTACTACTTTTGGAATATTTTAGTTGAATTATTTACTCTTCCATTCCACAACTTTGTTTCTCACTAACACTACTACTTTTGGAATATTTTAGTTGAATTATTTACTCTTCCATTCCACAACTTTGTTTCTCACTAACACTACTACTTTTGGAATATTTTAGTTGAATTATTTACTCTTCCATTCCACAACTTTGTTTCTCACTAACACTACTACTTTTGGAATATTTTAGTTGAATTATTTACTCTTCCATTCCACAACTTTGTTTCTCACTAACACTACTACTTTTGGAATATTTTAGTTGAATTATTTACTCTTCCATTCCACAACTTTGTTTCTCACTAACACTACTACTTTTGGAATATTTTAGTTGAATTATTTACTCTTTCATTCCACAACTTTTTTTCTCACTACCACTACTACTTTTGGAATATTTTAGTTGAATTATTTACTCTTCCATTCCACAACTTTGTTTCTCACTAACACTACTACTTTTGGAATATTTTAGTTGAATTATTTACTCTTCCATTCCACAACTTTGTTTCTCACTAACACTACTACTTTTGGAATATTTTAGTTGAATTATTTACTCTTTCATTCCACAACTTTGTTTCTCACTAACACTACTACTTTTGGAATATTTTAGTTGAATTATTTACTCTTCCATTCCACAACTTTGTTTCTCACTAACACTACTACTTTTGGAATATTTTAGTTGAATTATTTACTCTTCCATTCCACAACTTTGTTTCTCACTAACACTACTACTTTTGGAATATTTTAGTTGAATTATTTACTCTTCCATTCCACAACTTTGTTTCTCACTAACACTACTACTTTTGGAATATTTTAGTTGAATTATTTACTCTTCCATTCCACAACTTTGTTTCTCACTAACACTACTACTTTTGGAATATTTTAGTTGAATTATTTACTCTTCCATTCCACAACTTTGTTTCTCACTAACACTACTACTTTTGGAATATTTTAGTTGAATTATTTACTCTTCCATTCCACAACTTTGTTTCTCACTAACACTACTACTTTTGGAATATTTTAGTTGAATTATTTACTCTTCCATTCCACAACTTTGTTTCTCACTAACACTACTACTTTTGGAATATTTTAGTTGAATTATTTACTCTTCCATTCCACAACTTTGTTTCTCACTAACACTACTACTTTTGGAATATTTTAGTTGAATTATTTACTCTTCCATTCCACAACTTTGTTTCTCACTAACACTACTACTTTTGGAATATTTTAGTTGAATTATTTACTCTTCCATTCCACAACTTTGTTTCTCACTAACACTACTACTTTTGGAATATTTTAGTTGAATTATTTACTCTTCCATTCCACAACTTTGTTTCTCACTAACACTACTACTTTTGGAATATTTTAGTTGAATTATTTACTCTTCCATTCCATTCCACAACTTTGTTTCTCACTAACACTACTACTTTTGGAATATTTTAGTTGAATTATTTACTCTTCCATTCCACAACTTTGTTTCTCACTAACACTACTACTTTTGGAATATTTTAGTTGAATTATTTACTCTTCCATTCCACAACTTTGTTTCTCACTAACACTACTACTTTTGGAATATTTTAGTTGAATTATTTACTCTTCCATTCCACAACTTTGTTTCTCACTAACACTACTACTTTTGGAATATTTTAGTTGAATTATTTACTCTTCCATTCCACAACTTTGTTTCTCACTAACACTACTACTTTTGGAATATTTTAGTTGAATTATTTACTCTTCCATTCCACAACTTTGTTTCTCACTAACACTACTACTTTTGGAATATTTTAGTTGAATTATTTACTCTTCCATTCCACAACTTTGTTTCTCACTAACACTACTACTTTTGGAATATTTTAGTTGAATTATTTACTCTTCCATTCCACAACTTTGTTTCTCACTAACACTACTACTTTTGGAATATTTTAGTTGAATTATTTACTCTTCCATTCCACAACTTTGTTTCTCACTAACACTACTACTTTTGGAATATTTTAGTTGAATTATTTACTCTTTCCATTCCACAACTTTGTTTCTCACTAACACTACTACTTTTGGAATATTTTTTAGTTGAATTATTTACTCTTCCATTCCACAACTTTGTTTCTCACTAACACTACTACTTTTGGAATATTTTAGTTGAATTATTTACTCTTCCATTCCACAACTTTGTTTCTCACTAACACTACTACTTTTGGAATATTTTAGTTGAATTATTTACTCTTCCATTCCACAACTTTGTTTCTCACTAACACTACTACTTTTGGAATATTTTAGTTGAATTATTTACTCTTCCATTCCACAACTTTGTTTCTCACTAACACTACTACTTTTGGAATATTTTAGTTGAATTATTTACTCTTCCATTCCACAACTTTGTTTCTCACTAACACTACTACTTTTGGAATATTTTAGTTGAATTATTTACTCTTCCATTCCACAACTTTGTTTCTCACTAACACTACTACTTTTGGAATATTTTAGTTGAATTATTTACTCTTCCATTCCACAACTTTGTTTCTCACTAACACTACTACTTTTGGAATATTTTAGTTGAAATATTTACTCTTCCATTCCACAACTTTGTTTCTCACTAACACTACTTCTTTTGGAATATTTTAGTTGAATTATTTACTCTTCCATTCCACAACTTTGTTTCTCACTAACACTACTACTTTTGGAATATTTTAGTTGAATTATTTACTCTTCCATTCCACAACTTTGTTTCTCACTAACACTACTACTTTTGGAATATTTTAGTTGAATTATTTACTCTTCCATTCCACAACTTTTGTTTCTCACTAACACTACTACTTTTGGAATATTTTAGTTGAATTATTTACTCTTCCATTCCACAACTTTGTTTCTCACTAACACTACTACTTTTGGAATATTTTAGTTGAATTATTTACTCGTCCATGAATTATTTACTCTTCCATTCCACAACTTTGTTTCTCACTAACACTACTACTTTTGGAATATTTTAGTTGAATTATTTACTCTTCCATTCCACAACTTTGTTTCTCACTAACACTACTACTTTTGGAATATTTTAGTTGAATTATTTACTCTTCCATTCCACAACTTTGTTTCTCACTAACACTACTACTTTTGGAATATTTTAGTTGCATTATTTACTCTTCCATTCCACAACTTTGTTTCTCACTAACACTACTACTTTTGGAATATTTTAGTTGAATTATTTACTCTTTCATTCCACAACTTTGTTTCTCACTAACACTACTACTTTTGGAATATTTTAGTTGAATTATTTACTCTTCCATTCCACAACTTTGTTTCTCACTAACACTACTACTTTTGGAATATTTTAGTTGAATTATTTACTCTTTCATTCCACAACTTTGTTTCTCACTAACACTACTACTTTTGGAATATTTTAGTTGAATTATTTACTCTTCCATTCCACAACTTTGTTTCTCACTAACACTACTACTTTTGGAATATTTTAGTTGAATTATTTACTCTTCCATTCCACAACTTTGTTTCTCACTAACACTACTACTTTTGGAATATTTTAGTTGAATTATTTACTCTTCCATTCCACAACTTTGTTTCTCACTAACACTACTACTTTTGGAATATTTTAGTTGAATTATTTACTCTTCCATTCCACAACTTTGTTTCTCACTAACACTACTACTTTTGGAATATTTTAGTTGAATTATTTACTCTTCATTCCACAACTTTGTTTCTCACTAACACTACTACTTTTGGAATATTTTAGTTGAATTATTTACTCTTCCATTCCACAACTTTGTTTCTCACTAACACTACTACTTTTGGAATATTTTAGTTGAATTATTTACTCTTCCATTCCACAACTTTGTTTCTCACTAACACTACTACTTTTGGAATATTTTAGTTGAATTATTTACTCTTCCATTCCACAACTTTGTTTCTCACTAACACTACTACTTTTGGAATATTTTAGTTGAATTATTTACTCTTCCATTCCACAACTTTGTTTCTCACTAACACTACTACTTTTGGAATATTTTAGTTGAATTATTTACTCTTCCATTCCACAACTTTGTTTCTCACTAACACACTACTACTTTTGGAATATTTTAGTTGAATTATTTACTCTTCCATTCCACAACTTTGTTTCTCACTAACACTACTACTTTTGGAATATTTTAGTTGAATTATTTACTCTTCCATTCCACAACTTTGTTTCTCACTAACACTACTACTTTTGGAATATTTTAGTTGAATTATTTACTCTTCCATTCCACAACTTTGTTTCTCACTAACACTACTACTTTTGGAATATTTTAGTTGAATTATTTACTCTTCCATTCCACAACTTTGTTTCTCACTAACACTACTACTTTTGGAATATTTTAGTTGAATTATTTACTCTTCCATTCCACAACTTTGTTTCTCACTAACACTACTACTTTTGGAATATTTTAGTTGAATTATTTACTCTTCCATTCCACAACTTTGTTTCTCACTAACACTACTACTTTTGGAATATTTTAGTTGAATTATTTACTCTTCCATTCCACAACTTTGTTTCTCACTAACACTACTACTTTTGGAATATTTTAGTTGAATTATTTACTCTTCCATTCCACAACTTTGTTTCTCACTAACACTACTACTTTTGGAATATTTTAGTTGAATTATTTACTCTTCCATTCCACAACTTTGTTTCTCACTAACACTACTACTTTTGGAATATTTCAGTTGAATTATTTACTCTTTCATTCCACAACTTTGTTTCTCACTAACACTACTACTTTTGGAATATTTTAGTTGAATTATTTACTCTTCATTCCACAACTTTGTTTCTCACTAACACTACTACTTTTGGAATATTTTAGTTGAATTATTTACTCTTCCATTCCACAACTTTGTTTCTCACTAACACTACTACTTTTGGAATATTTTAGTTGAATTATTTACTCTTCCATTCCACAACTTTGTTTCTCACTAACACTACTACTTTTGGAATATTTTAGTTGAATTATTTACTCTTCCATTCCACAACTTTGTTTCTCACTAACACTACTACTTTTGGAATATTTTAGTTGAATTATTTACTCTTTCATTCCACAACTTTGTTTCTCACTAACACTACTACTTTTGGAATATTTTAGTTGAATTATTTACTCTTTCATTCCACAACTTTGTTTCTCACTAACACTACTACTTTTGGAATATTTTAGTTGAATTATTTACTCTTCCATTCCACAACTTTTGTTTCTCACTAACACTACTACTTTTGGAATATTTTAGTTGAATTATTTACTCTTCCATTCCACAACTTTGTTTCTCACTAACACTACTACTTTTGGAATATTTTAGTTGAATTATTTACTCTTTCATTCCACAACTTTGTTTCTCACTAACACTACTACTTTTGGAATATTTTAGTTGAATTATTTACTCTTCCATTCCACAACTTTGTTTCTCACTAACACTACTACTTTTGGAATATTTTAGTTGAATTATTTACTCTTTCATTCCACAACTTTGTTTCTCACTAACACTACTACTTTTGGAATATTTTAGTTGAATTATTTACTCTTTCATTCCACAACTTTGTTTCTCACTAACACTACTACTTTTGGAATATTTTAGTTGAATTATTTACTCTTTCATTCCACAACTTTGTTTCTCACTAACACTACTACTTTTGGAATATTTTAGTTGAATTATTTACTCTTTCATTCCACAACTTTGTTTCTCACAAAAACTACTACTTTTGGAATATTTTAGTTGAATTATTTACTCTTTCATTCCACAACTTTGTTTCTCACTAACACTACTACTTTTGGAATATTTTAGTTGAATTATTTACTCTTTCATTCCACAACTTTGTTTCTCACTAACACTACTACTTTTGGAATATTTTAGTTGAATTATTTACTTTTCCATTCTACAACTTTGTTCCTCACTAACATTACTACTTTTGGAAAATTTAATTGAATTATTTACTCTTCCATTCCATAACTTTTTTCCCACTAACACTACTACTTTTGGAATATTTTAGTTGAATTATTTACTCTTTCATTCCACAACTTTGTTTCTCACTAACACTACTACTTTTGGAATATTTTAGTTGAATTATTTACTCTTTCATTCCACAACTTTGTTTATTACTAACACTACTAAATATTATGTGTAACCATGTGAGATGCTTCTCGTATCCCCATGTGGTAGACACACCATAGGCTGGGAGCCCCTGCTCTACAGGACTTCAAATCTCATCATTCCTGTACGTTAGTCTATGCTATTAATTTTTACGTCTATTTATTAAATTAACGTTGGCTTTGTGGCGATGAGTTTGAAGAGCTAGGTAGACCATTCCTCCAGTTCCTGAGAAACAAATAATCTGCTTGTATGCAGCCCTGTCACCGTAATGAATATGGGCTACTTTCTAAATCATGTAAGTCGAGAATCAACTTATCCAAGTCAGAACAACACTGTATCCTAGATGCAATGAATTTAGTAGCTGACGGATTAAACATCTCTTGGTGTTTGGAGGAACACCAGTAAATTACGAAAGTCACAAAATAATGTTGTCGTACATCCAAAAACATAAACTTCATAACGAATGTTTTTTTTCTGTAACCGCTGTTTCTCTACCTTTGTCACATTTTGTATCTGCGCTTATTTCACAATAGCACTGGTCGTTCAAAACCGAGTTGAAAAGTCCCAGTTACTGTGGTCTGGCCATGTCTGTAGTATTGGAGAAGAACGGCTGCCACGACACATATGGGAAGACAACAGCCAGGGATCCAGATCTCCAGGACGACACATAGTTTGCTGGGAGAACAACATTAGACAATCCCTGAAGGACCGAAGACTGGACTGGAAGCAGCTTACATGATAACATGGCGCTCTCTCTGGCTAACCTCTACACCCTAAGGTGGAAAAGGTTTGTGTCGTTTGGTTTTAAGGACCATCTTCACTGCACACGGACAACTCCATCAGTGCTCCGATCTCCTCCCTTAGATCTCAAGGAGGATATCAGCACAGTGCACGAACTATCAAACTCCAAATTATTTAAAGTCTTTTTACTCTAAACATAAAACACACAATACAATTTTAACAATATAACAAATGTACTAACAATAAGAAGTGAATTGTTTATGCCTTTTATAATTTTGTCTAAACAATTCATAAATTTAAAAAAAGGAATGAAAATATGTTATTTATTATGGTTTTTGTTAATAATTAAATTGTTTCCCTTTGAAAGTAAATAGGATGCTTTCCCCTAACTTCTTTGTCTCTGCTACTTAAAGTATCTATCTATAACCCTCCACCCCCAAAGGAGCATAGGCCTTCAACAAACACATGCCAAGTCCTCCTGTCACGTGTCATCATCTCAAGTTCTTTCCACAATCTTCTTGTCATTTTCACCTCTGTTTCCAGCTCTTTTCTCCATGTACTTCTTGGTCTACCTCTGCCTCTCTTGCCCTGGGGGTTCTAGAACAAGGACTGCCTTGTAATGCTATCAACAGGTTTCCTCAGTGTGTGTCCTATCCATCGCCATCGTTTTCTTCTCATCTCTTGTTCCACTGGCACTTGTCTAGTTCTTGTCATCAGTTCCACGTTGGTAACCTTATCATACCATTTTAATCCCTCTATTCTATGCAATCACGTATTTATGAAAGTCTGGAGCTTTTTGGTTGTTGTCTTTGTTGTTCTCCATGTCTCAGAGCCATACACTAGGACTGACTTGACATTTGAGTTGAAGATTCTTATGTGACAGCGGTCTATGTTACGGCGTCAATTAGAGTAATGTCACAGTGATGGTTACACAAGTGCTGGAGTCACTATCACTAGATGGCAGATGGCAGGCCTAGTGATCTGGTATAAGTTTATAACTTCTCTCTTTATTTTCTTTCTATTATCTTCCAAGTTTCAGTTAATATCATGACTGGCCATCTCCGCCAGAGGTGTAAATTCCGGGTTGATACTACGGTCTTTATCTTATGTAATTCAGGTTCGTTCAGTTCTTTCTTTGATGTTAAAGTGATTTCTCAAATAGTGCTAGTGTACAATAATCATGGCATACGTTCAGCAACATTTAAGGATGAAATCGACTCCTATCTGATCTATCAAAACTTGTATTTACATGATACTGAAACAGGCATGATGAGTCATTCAAAGTATGTCAAACATCAGGGGTACTTCATACCTGAGCTCTATGTCTTGTCAACTTTCCTATTCCTCTTTATCCTATTAACTCCTGTAGACATTCTTAGTCTTCCCAAAATCTGCTACTATATACTCGTGGTACCTATGCTCCTCAATAGCGTACCATTTCTTATTATATATGTATTTATATATTTTCCTCAATGAACTGGTCAAACCAGTCTCTATAACCGTTCCTAAAAACACAATTCATCTCATGCATAATTAATATATGTTCACCATTCAGATACTTACATGAGAAGCATATTTGCGGTTCTCATATAGAAGTTGACACTCACTTTTTCTTAAAGGTCGTATCTATTTCATAATAGATCAAAATTCATTCAACAAGGCTCCTCAATGCTATCTATAGTTTCTTTTTTTTATGTTCACAGCCTTTCTTTACTTTATACATAGTCGTTATATATTCATAACCATCCGTTTCTGGATACATAGTAGTAAAGTTCTCTTAGCGATCTAGCAAATCGTGCTTCTGTAAAACTCTCCTGTAAACAAAATTCTACCTCGTGAAGAAATATAATCACAATCTGATACTTGCAAGACTGCCTAATTGCTGATCTCCTATTAGAAAATAAACACTAATCGTGAACCACGGAATCAATAGCTATCTTCCAATAACATACACTTGCTGGAGATAACTGGACATCTGGGTATCTCATAAAATTAAAGCCCTGTCTGTAAAAACCACAGACATATAACTTGTCTACACAGCTGCTCGAATCTTCTCAGCACCAGATCACACACTGATGACCAACTCAAGACTAACGACCTCTGGTCATTTTTTGCGTGGTGTCTTTTTCTTTTCTTTCATCACTCTTTGATTCGCTGACCAAAAGTTTTTCCTTAAATCTATTGGTCGACCTTCGCTGTTCTCGAACATTCTATTTACGCCCCTAGTTGATCCTCCACTTTTAGTAAACGTGAGTTGTATCTTGAACTGTTGTCAGTTACAATTATTTCTTCCCTTCATTATTTTTTTCTTGTGAGCTGTCTTAACTGTTTATCTCACTCTAACAATAGCATGAATAATGCTAGGGCAAGTCTCGCGGTGACATATGCAATCCGGGGCCGCACAAATGTATCCCGTAGGGAGACATTTGCGTTCTATCAACAACTATCTAATCCCTGACCATAATGTACTATCCTATATCTGCTCCTGTACATATACATTTATAAACTGTGAGTCATATATGAAAAGTCGCATAGATAAAACCATAAATGTAATGTCATTCCATTACCAATAACTACTGCATCAATTAACTTTATAAAGTATCGCAACGTAGGATAGGTATGTCATCAACCATTACTAAAGTACATAACCTCATATGATACAACAACTCATCAATAATAATTCCATACATGCAATATATATTTATGCAGGTCGACATGGTAGCTGTCTCTGGAAACAGAGATTTGTCAACACTCTTAATGTCTGTAATATCTGCCGTCAATGTCATTACTTAAATAGAACGGTCAGATAGGCGGAGTTACACTTACCAGCATAGCGAAGCATGCATAGCTAACTGTCCTGGGGCGATAGTGAAAGACATATGTCCCTAATCAGGTCAGAATTTGATGTGCCCGGCTGATGTTATCCTTGGATGCACCGTTCAAGTCGTTAATTCTGTCTGAAACTATAGACGTCATATACGTGTGTACAGAACTTCATGAAATATAAAACGTCATTCTGGCTAAAATCAATGTCAACGTAAGTCTGTTGCTGTGTCATCATTACCATCTCTCAAGTAGCCACACATAATATCTTTGGTAACTCATCTACGTATTCTAAATTATGATTACTGCTCCAGGCAGCAATACTGCAAAGCATGTCGTGTTTCTGGTGTCGCTATGTAGTCAGCGCAATGGTAACTGGGGTACATCATTTGTGGTTGGTGATGGGGAAAAGGGTATGAGATGTGTCGTGGGGATGTTCATTATTAGTGCATCTTGTGCACTCTTTGCTACCTGTATATGGGTAAGAGGAATTTCTTATATATCTATGACTTGGCTATGCCTATTTCATATATATTCTTTTCTTTCATTTTCCAATTTTGCCAATTTAAATGTGCATATACCTGGAATCTATACACTCTACAAACAAATATGTCAGTAATGCTATCAATACTAACAGTAATTATCAGTCTTGATCCTCTGGTGTGTTGAATCTGGTATCTTGGGAAGTACATTGACAAGCTCCATGAGTTTACCTGGAATAAGTCTACATAGTCAGGACTTCACTAGATTACAGTCTGATTATCTCTTTTTTTTCAGAGTTCTATACTCTCGTCCCTTAAAGAGTTACATGAGTAGTGTGAGTGTCCAAGTGTCCAATAAATCAACTAACTTAAACACTGAAAAAAATAACAAAGTGACTTAGTGGTAGGTACTATGGTGATAGAGTACATATAAGCACTATGCTGGGGGAGTGCAGCGATTAGTACTTTTGCTGGTGGAGTACTTTACGATGATTACACTGCCTGCATACATTTTGAAACTTCTTTTGCAAGCTCTAACAGTGTAATTTCTCTACTGGAGAGACGACTGTCGTAATGTGACGAAGTTGGTATCGATTGTGACGTTGTATTTACAGTCGCTGTTCAGGAGAAAGAGGACGACGGAATATTTGGACGATGTTGTAAGACTGAAATCGGCTAGTGAACTGGGCGATGATTTCTTCTGAACTTGGCTCGTACATGCTCTTGTGGTAGACGTAATAACTTCGCTCGTGGCGATGAATCTCCTGATAAAGAACGGTGAGGGCGCTTGGTAGCTGTTCGTATCTCAGTGTTAGTAGTATCGCTTTCTTCTTGTTCTGTTGTCTCAAGTTCTGATTCATAAGGTGTTAAAGGCGTATCAACAATGATATTTTCTCTGTGTGTCTCATCGGAAGGTTGCGATGCTTGAACGTTTGTATGATTTTCTGAAGCGCTCCGACCTTGGTGGTTTATGTTGTTTCTTGTTGCTTGCATGGGCCTATTATCTTCGCTGTCCCAGCTGTAGTGTGAAGACTGGTGTGTGGGTTGTTGCTGACTTCGGACTAGCGGTTGTAATCCTCCACTGCCATAATATGTTTGACTGGTTATGGAAGGGTGGGGTTCGTTCTCATACACTGATACTAGTGTGTTGCTATCTCGATCGTGTAAAAGATTGTCTCGAGATACTAACCTCTCTGTTAATTCCGCCAACGGAATGTCATCTTCGTCTTCTGAAGTGTCTCTACTGCGATTTAATCGATGTATAGCATCCTGTAGTTGATTTGGGGTGTTACACTGTTCCGTGTCAATGTCAATATCATCATCTGTGTCAAGTTCACTGTTTGAGGTGCTTGACGTCTCTGTTAAATTATAAAGATTCAATTTGACTTTTTGTACTGGTCTGCCGTTCGATAAAGCTGGTGGTGCCATCGGGCGATGAGTATCTTTCTTCATTTGTGCTGCACGAGCTTTGATGACTATGTTCTTATCTTCATGCCATAATATGTAATTTACAGGTGTTGTCTTTTCAAGTACATTATATCCATCGAGCCGTCGTGCGTCAAATTTGTTATCGCAAACATTCTTCTTATAATAAACTTTATCACCAACTTGAAATTGTTCCAATTTAGCTTACAAAACCGATCTGGTGATGTATGTTAGGTGGTTTTCTCCATTGTTTAGTAGTCTGATTTGTGACCTTATTCCATCTTCTGTTTTTATTAAACAAGTTTGTTGGTCAATCGTTGTAACATTATGTACTGCCCATAACTTTCGTTGTTTAATTCCGTTGATAAGATTTCTGACTGCCATGCGACAAGCTCTTTTATTAAGACTATTCTAGTGGCTGTCGACCGTGGCTATGCGAAAATTCTGATTATAGTGATTACCATTACCATAACCATGATGTCGTGAGTTGTTATAGCTTTGCTGGTGTAGGGGAGGATGTTGTCGTCGGCACTCCCGGGCTAGGTGTCCTCGAATTCCACAAGTAAAACAAGTAGGGATACTAACTTGGTGTACGTTCTGTTATCTATGAGGGTGTCGAGCATAATTTGTGCTTAACTGCTCCTGGTTACTCGTATGGCTTTGGCCGATGGTATAGACAAGAAATTTACTCCGTATATTTTCATGTTATTAGTTTGCGCTAGCTGTAAAGAGAAGTCTGTTTTATTTGTCCACTATCCTATGCCCATTATTTGTGATTTTTTAATGTTGATTTTTGAACCACTAGTTCTGCTAAATTTATCTAAGGTATCTAGGATATTTTTTATTGATGAAATATTTGCGGGGAAAAAGACTGTCATCTGCGTATGCTATTAATTTCTTTTCACCAACACCCGGTACAAAGACGCCTTGAATACTTGTATTTTTCAGGATACTTTCTAATAAGGGTTCTAAAACTAGTACATATAGTAAAGGAGACATTGGACAACCTTGTCTGACTGACCGAGTGAGAGGGATAATTTCAGTTATAGTGTGATTTATCAGCAATTTGCTTTCCGCTGTTTTGTATATGATTTTTATCCAGGTTCTAAAATATTGGCCGAAATTATTTTATTGTAGAATTTTGTGTAGAAAGGAATGTCAAACCCTGTCGAAAGCTTTTTCCTGATCTATGGACATTATTGCTGCAGGTGTGCTTTTGTCATGCGTTTATTGAATGATATCCCGAATGAAATGTGTATGTTTGTTTATGTTTCTATTTTTGACTCCACATTGTTGATACCAGTGTATGAGTTTGTGCATAAAAGGTTGTAATTTTAATGTTAGGGCTTCGGTAAGTATTTTATTATCTGTATTAAGGAGAGAAATTGGTCTGTAATTTTGCATGTATTTCTTGTCTGTGTTTACATTGTGTATTACGGTAGTGTAGGACTGATTTAAACTAGTGGGGAGTTCTTCTTTGTTAAAAGCCTCCTAAAGTGTTTTTAAAAGGAGTGGCCCGAGTAGGTGAAAACATACTTACTTACTTAGTCGTTCCCCTTCTACCGTGAGGTGTAGAGGTTTGGAAGAGAGAGCGCCAGACTATCCTATCGTCTGTCTTCCTCCTGGCCTGGTTCCATTCTAGTCCTCGGTCCTTTAAAGATTGTCTAATGTTGTCCTCCCAGCGGACTCTGGGTTGTCCTCGGGGTCTGGATCCTTGGCTCTTTGTTTCCCATGCTTGTCGTGGTATCCGATCTTCTCCCATTCTGCAGACATGGCCAAACCATCTTAATTTGGACTGTTCTACTTGGGTCTGCAGGGGGTAGGATTTAAGGCCTTGACGTATCGTCTGGTGAAAACATTAAGAGTAAAATTCCACTGATAGACCGTCTGGGCCAGGTGTTTTTTGTTTTTGTAGTGTGTTTAATGCGGACTGTAGGTTATTTACTGTGAGAGGTTCATCCAAAATGTTTTTCTCATAGTCATTTAGCCGTGAGCTACAGGCTGGGGAAAATCCTCCTGTTGGAGACTGTGTAGAGTCTTGCGTGTATAATTGAGAGTAAAACTCGTGAAAGGCTTTCATTATATCCTGGGCGGTTGTTAATTCTTTGTCCGCTTTATCGGCAATTTTGTGTATTTCTCTACTCTTTTGTATGTTTTGTTCTATTGTTTGAAATTGTTTACTCGGTGTTTCTTGAAATGGGGCGTATGGTCTGGTTCTTACGTGAGCCCCGTTAAATGTGTATTGGTCATACTTTGGTATTTCTTCTTGTAGTGAAAGAATTTGCGAGGCATTCCTGTCTAATTAATCGACTAGGAAAAGTGCTTTTTCTAACATCTGCTTTTGTTTTCTATTATTTTCTTGTATGTGAGTTGCAATAGACTGTGTTACTTCTCTAATAGTTCTTTTTTGCAAATCCCAGTATTGTGTTATGTTTTCTGTTGGTGTAATACTGGTGTAATCTTGAATGGGTTTTGCCATAGTAGTAATATAAAATTCGTTTTGTAAAAGAGAATTGTTGAACTTTCAGTGGGGAGATCTTTTCGTAAAGTTTAAATATTTTTTTCCGTTGACCGATAGAAGGAATGCTTTATGGTCAGAGAAATTAGTAGTAGGATTAATGTTTCTTACTTTAATAATGGTGTAACTACTATGTATACTACTCTTCAAAAGTCAAGGGCCACTTAGAAAAACCTTGATTGAAACCATAAAACAAATCTGATATAAACGTAATTGGTATCAGTCAAAACGGCATTTATTGAATACCAAATTGACATGTCACGTAAAGAAATGGAAACACACATTCAAACGCAATGAAACTGTAAAGTGTGTCACCCACCTTTTCAAAAGTCACACAATAGATATTGGACAAATAGACATTTCAAAATCGGGTATGACCACCGTTTGCAGCAAGGCATTCAAGACAGCGTAGACGCATCGAGTCCACAAGGGTCCGAACAGTATCCTGAGGAACAGCTTGCCATTCCTGAAGCAGAAATGCAGTCAGCTGTGCAACATCCATTGGCAGGGGGTTATTTGTTGACAATCTTCGACCAAGGACGTCTCAGAGGTGCTCAATCGGAGAAAGGTCAGGTGAACACTTTCTTCAGCTGTACTTGCATCGTGTTTTTGTTCACAGTGAACTGGATAAATGATCAGTTTTTAATGGTTATAGCACAGTGGGTTTTTGAGTCTGCATTTCGACTAGACTCAGATCTAATCTGATCCTTGAGAATAAGCCTAGTATGGTATCAAGTGCATGTCCTTGGATAAATTTATAATTTTGCCTGACCCCTCGCCAGACAACACCAGTTACTTGTCAGTGGTCCACCAGGGACAGAGTTTTTCTTGTTACATCATCAGGGTAGTAGACATTAGTCACAGCAGAGCATGATCTGGATGTGACTTTGTTTGTTACCTTCTAAGAAATAACCTGCGCGTCTACCTAGGCCAGCCATCGTCAACCGACAAATTGGATGTACCTTTCCCTCATGTAGAAGTATTGTCCTGTCCAGTGTCGTGACTCTGTGTAACTGCGTGTTCCATATTCTTTCTTATATTTTCTTCCTTTACACTGCTTGTTCTTTGTTTCTCAATTACATTGTTATTTTTTTCATATGTGATGCCATACGGCTTAGTTATGTTTTTTTCTTTTTTTTGTTTCGTGTATTTCTAGATACCAAAGTAGATGTATGAATCGGTTATTTATACTTGAGTTGTACGATTTAGATTTCTATTAAAGCGAGACAACAGATTGATACCAGACACGTCTTTTCCTTGTCCTATCTATTTGTATAATCATGAAATAGAGACAGTATGTACACGTGAGACAGTGTGATTTCTTGTACCTAACTGTATTCTGTGAATTTGTAAACAATACAGGAATTAGAGATGAGATGTTACAGACATGTCATCGGAAAATCTAACTAGGATTTTATAAAGCATGACCAGATAAGACATACTGCTAGAAGTGTTGTAGGACCATATCATGACATACTTACAACATTAAAGAGATTGAAGCTGTCATTGTACATCCACGTATGGGTTACTAAAAACACGACATAAACAATTACCGAAGACGCAGACACTAATTACAAACGAAATTGATATATAAACATATAGACTTCCGTACGTGTTACCGATGACAAGTAAAGGGAGATTAATGCAGGGGAGATAATTTGATGAAGACACAAATACTGAACTGAATCAATTATTTTCTTTTATTATTTATTAAATTCAGAACAAGTATAAAAGTATATAATGGTTACAGTTGTGTTTTATCTTGTATCGTACACCTTTTAAATTATTTCAAAATTCTAAGTTTTCTTAGTATTTATATAAGACATTTTTTAAAATCTTGCAGGTTATGCAAATGATGAAGTATTGAATACTTACGTGCCGTCTTACATTTACTGGTACTATATACATAAAAAATTATTTTAACGTGGTAGATGCGCACATTGAACTGTTCTGTCAGCGCTGAACGAGCTCTCCTCATGAATCTCTTGAATATACTGTACTATATAATTCAGATATTTCTATTTGATGCAGTTTCCTCTGCCTCTTTTTTCCTACTCAGCATATTTCCTCTTGTCTCCTATTTAATGTTTATTTTTTACCTCTTGGTTGGCTTATGTATACACTTTATGAGCCTTGACTTTGGAACTTCTAGTTTTACTTCTGATCAAATCTGCTTTCTTGATTTTCCTGTCGTGTATCTTATTGATGGTTTCCGATATTTGCACAACGAGGTAGTTCATTCACTCCAGTGTTTGTTATAGTGATGTAAGTAAACAAACACGATAATCTGCTTGTATGGGACCTACCACTATAAAAAAATGTGTCTCGGGTTTCAAAATGTTGTCATCATTCTAGGTCAACACTAAACTTATGGTGTTAGATTAGCACAACCACGTTAAAATAATGATTTTATAATTGACAAGTTTTGAATCTTTTAATATATAGAGGAAACACTTGTAACTTAGTGCATGTACTGTAGCGAAGTGCTTTTACAGCCACAGAGAAGAATATATATATCCAAAAATTGTTGACTAAAGTGCATGTACATTACATATGCACTCTATGATATTGTCGCATGAAAATATAATTTATAGTAGATAAAGCTTGACAGCTGTATAGGTGTGATGGACAATAGTGCACACGGACGTGTGATAGTGGTGCGCAAGAGAGATAGGCAGAAGGCACAGGCTGAGTCAGTGAGTTCTTCACTAAGAAAACCACACACACAGCTCTTCTTGTTTTCTCTGACGACAATATTACTCTTTTGCACACACTGTGTCACTCACAAATAGTAGGGTAAAGGAGTAAAGGTAGATTGAGGATTTGGTAGTCTGAACTGAACGAACAATCCTATCGAGGTTAACTCAATTTATTTCAATTTAGAAATGTAAATAAATCAATAAGGATTTTACAGCACATAATAATAAAGATTATCACGAGAAAACAAACTCACAACAATTTGATGATTTTTAAAGCAGAAAAAAATTATTACACACATAGTGAAAACAAGGATTATGAATGAATTGTGTTAGTAAAGTTCCCGGCAGGCCTGATATGCTTTTGCTGGAAAATATGTGAAATACTGTTTGTGTGTAAATGAATGTTTGTTCCTTTGGTGTGAATGTTGGAAACAACTTATATCCTGGTGTTCTCTTGGAAAAATATCACGTAATCCAATACTTTGAAATTAACTTCACTGTTCGAATAAGGTATCCACAATGGGCACAGAATCTGAACACGATTTTATAAATCCAAGATTGGGGTAAAGACTTCCACAGTTGATGAGATATCCAAAGATACGAATTTGCTTCCAAAGGTGGGATGGAGGGTTAAAATGGGTGGAGTATGGTAGCGTCTGTGGCCTAATGGATATGAACGCAGTTTCATAATCCAGATATACCAGGTTCGAAACCTGCTGCAGGCGGTTTGGTAGCAGATCGCTTTGTGTGGATTTTTAACAATGGTATAAGCGCCGTACCGTTCAGAAAGCAATGGCAAACTACTGAATGAAAAAAAATTGCCTAGAAAAATCACAAACAGCCAATAAAAGCTGGGGTTGATTGCCACGTCCTGTAAAGGATAAGCAACTAACTTATGGTAGGGTGATGGTTGTTAAGGGTAATATCTGGTGTTGAGAATCGTTGCAATAATTGCAGTAATTGAAGTAATTGAAATGATTGAAATGATTGAAATGATTGAAGGGAATTATTGTGACTGGTGGACGAAGACTATATGGCCACTGGCCAAAGGTAACCTCTTTTCAGCAATACGAGACAAGACTTTGCACTGCATAAATCCGCTCCGGAATTTATAGATAGTCTGTAAGTTAAACTAGAGGGCACTATGTGTGTTTAACTCAAGTCTCCCTTATGCACAGTTTTACTTTACAAGACTAAGAAATGCGTCTTACTCTTCCAGTATGCTTCTCACCAGTGAAGTCTAAAAACTAGTTTCTTAAAGAAAGAATTATTTTCGATTTACCCGCTACATTTTAAATGTTCCCACGATAGCCAAAATAGTTTGCATATTGAAAGTCACTTGTACGTGCTGTGGTTCCGAGCTCAGAAGTTTTAACAATGAGGAAGAAGACAGGCCATAAATTTCTAGTACAGGCCGAGGTTGAGTCTGGAAAATCCTAACAGACCTGAACGCTGGTTGACCGTATCTTCACCTGAGTTAAGGTGCGTGAGAAACATTTTTTTCCAGAAACTTAGGATAGACAGAAAATAAAGCAATATGCAGGATGGACAGAAAATTTCAAATAGGCAAATTATCTTCACTCTGCGACAGATATCATCATCCACTCCCTGCTATATGTGGATCCTGGAGCCACCTCTGATGTTGGTTCCTTGTGAGGAATCCCACACTAAGCAGTCACCAGCTCTTACAGTGGTGGTTCATGTGTGTCAAGTTAATTACAGTGATGAGGTTTCCAGCTTCATATGTCTACAAGCAAATTATACTTACTTAGTCGTTCCCCTTCTACCGTGAGGTGTAGAGGTTTGGAAGAGAGAGCGCCAGACTATCGAATCGGCTGTCTTCCTCCTGGCCTGGTTCCATTCTAGTCCCGGTCCTTCAAAGATTGTCTAATGTTGTCCTCCCAGCGGACTCTGGGTCGTCCTCGGGGTCTGGATCCTTGGCTCTTTGTTTCCCATGCTTGTCGTGGTAGCCGATCTTCTCCCATTCTGCAGACATGGCCAAACCATCTTAGTTGGGACTGTTCTACTTGGGTCTGCAGGGGGTAGGATTTAAGGCCTTGACGTATCGTCTGGTTGCGTACCATGTCTCTTCTTGTTACTTCAACCACCTTCCTCAGATACTTCATTTCTGAGGTTTGGATCTGGTTTTATGGGATGTAGTCATTGCCCATGACTCGCATCCATATGTCAAGACTGGGACTTAGGCGGAGCGGTATACAGCCATCTTCGTTTTCTTACCAATCTCTCTCTTGCTGAGGAATTCTCGATTTATGGCCTGAAAAAGTCTCCCAGCTGCTGCTTTTCGAGTGGCCAACTCTTCTTTGATGCCTCCCTTTCGGTCTATAATAGCTCCGAGGTATTTAAAGTGGTCGACCTGCTCCAGGACCTGTTCTCCCAGCTTAATCTGAGCAAGCAAATTATACATGTAAAAAAGTGTACACATTACAACTTACCCTGCTAGGGCGAAATAATACTTAAGCTTGATGCACAAAATGAATGTAATTTACTGCAACTAGTCTAAGGTGTAGAATTCCCTCGAATATATGAAGTTACAGTCCCTCTACTATTTTCACTTGAGGAGGGTCCTAAGGCTTGGGCTTTCAGTATTTTTATGGACGTTTTATGGTCTTTTATGTAAGCAGGTATTCCTACTCCTGGGCCGGTCCTAAGGAAACACCTTTGCCGTCCCAAAAAACAGTCACCATCACTTTTCCTGCAGATTTCTGCGCTCTCGGCTTGACAGGTGTTGGGGAGCCCGGGGTTTTCCATTGCATGCTGGCAATTTTGGATTCGGGGTCATAATGGTGTACCCAAGTCTCATCTACTGTCACCATGGTCTCCAAAAAATTGTTTGACTGACACTTTTTGAGCAACTGTTGACAGCAATTTACCCTCGTTTGCTTCTGTTCACGTGTCAACAGTCGTGGAACCCAGCGTGCACACACTTTTCTCATGTTCAGTCTGTTGTGTAAAATTCTATAAACTGTTCTTTCATTTAGTTTTACTCTACTAGCTATCTCCACAATTGTCATTTTTCGATCTGTTCAATGATTTTCTTCACTCTTGTTGTATTTTCATCGTTGCACTCTGAGGCTGGTCTACCAGATCTTGGTAGATCAGCAACATTTGAGCGGCCGCACTTAAACTGTTGACACCAGTTTTTTACGGAAGTATATGAAGGACAAGAATCACGAAACACTGGTTCCATCTCCCTGTGTATTTCTGTAGGTGTTTTTCCCTGAAACATCAGAAATTTTATCACAGCTCTGGCCTCCTTCTTTTCCATTGTTTTGTCAAATCTTTGGAGCAGCAGATCCGGTCATTAGGGTACATTGCGCCGTGCACCGTTGCAGGAAAACCCATTGAAGAAACAAACGCGTACTTCACACATTCAGTGCGAATATGATGAACTTTAAATGTGCCAAGTTTCATCTTCCTCCTGTGACTCCTTCATGGTCGGGCCCAAGACTTATGTCAATCCCCTTGTACTTCTTCTTCTTCCTCGCTCGTCCTGAAAAGGATGTTGATTGCGTTGTGTCCGTTTACAACGGCGCTGGGATATTTGCGCCTTTCGACCGACACATCCGACTTCAGCACGGCATTTTTGGGGACCGGGTTTGCCTTCCCTCTTCGATCCGTACTCTCTTAGCCAGACTGCAGTAATGCAGCCTGTTTCCAGGACCATGACTTGGAGGTGGAGTAGGGTCTTGGTCAGCTCTGGTTCGCTGACCCTGATGCAAGCAGTCAAGCTATGAGTCGCTGACTGCCTTCATCTCGTGTGCGGCGACTTTGGTCCCGAACATTGTACCATGATATATTTATGCCAAACTCCATTACCTTATGAGGTCTTGCTACTTCCGTGGGTATTTACGAGTATCATGTTTACAACTCACTACCTTATAGATCTATCATTGATAACATTGTTGAAGATGTTACTTTCTTGTAATTATTTTTCACAATACGATCTGGGAGGAAGAGATTACGTAGCTACCAGTGCGATTACGTAGCTACCAATCACATTTATTATCTTACTCTACGTGCCGCAATCTTTAACTAGATTGACATCTTCCGACACATAACATGTGCGAACTGACAACATATCTCCCATTACCGTCTGTGCATTTATATTGGAAACTGTGAACATAGTGGTTTGTTTATCCTCCGAGACAAAAAGTCTGGGTTGGCAAAAGGAATGTCGCTCAGTGTAGACTCTTACTCCGTCTGGAGCTGACGATAAGTGAACAATCAATTTGGCAAGTTTGCTGTGCACAAACATAATTCAATGTTATTTCAAAACAAGTCAAGCGATCAAGGTAAAATTAAAGTTGTGACAAATGTAACAAAAATATAATAAGAAATACATTGAACGTTGCAAGAGTAAATAATGAGCAAGGGAAGAAGTTACCACGTAAAAAGAGCGGTAGATTAATGCTGCCGGAGTGGAGAGAAGACCAGAAGAAAATAAAGAACAAACGTATTCCGTAACAAGGGGTATGTGAGTGGCTGGGGTAATGTTGGTTCTTTATGTATATTTCTGCGGCAGTAAGTCTCGAACACTTTACTGTTCTACAGCAGTATATGATTTGGGACTACCTTCTGTAGAAAAAATGACGTCAGTTTTATGTGTGTACTAATGTTGTCATTGGTTACAAAGGTTATCATAGTGTAGCCAGGAGAGTTGTTATAAGGAACAGAATTGCTAAATTGGTAATGTTCCTTAGCTGGATTTGATTTATTGTCAAAGGGAAATAACGTAATAATAACTTAGATAGACAAAAATAGAGACAGGAGTTTGATACTTTTATTTGACAGACGATCATAAATAAATCGCTAAATAAGTTCGGACAAAGCTATAGCGGTAAATCGAAGTTTTAGATTAAGTCAGTTGGTTCTGACCCTTGAGAGAGCTGAACATTTGTCCGAAGTGAGTTCGCGCATCGAATGATATAGCCAAATATATCTTGGTTGACCTGCGGTTGCAGAAGTGTTCATCTATCATTTCGAACTTCGCTCGCAATGCCCCTTTGTTGAATGATAGTGTTGTTTTTTGTGTGATGACGAGACATCAGTTATTTCACGTTGGAGGACTGTGTTTGTTCGTAACACCTGGTACGTTGAAAGTTAGAAAAACATGTTGATGAACTTTTAGTTGTAGTGAAGAACATTAGATAGACAGACAGTACAGAATCAGAATTAAGCTTGGCAAACGTCCATCCCTGAGAGAGATATTGGCTGTAAATGAAACAACAACAGTGGTTCTCCACTTTATGGACACCAAATAGCTACAACATACATTATCACGAGAGATAGAGAGTGAGGCAGCAATTACATATTGAATGTTTTGTACAAGCTCGCCAGCCACATGTAGGAGGCTGGAATTTATCATGAAGTCCGTCAAGGTCTTTTTTTGCACACATTCTTCAGTTTATGTAAATAAAGTTTTCTTCAATTGAATTGAGAAGCCCTGCCTTCATCTTTTTCAAGTGTTGAGTCAGCAAGTAATTGTCGTCTGTGAGGTTACGTAGATAATAAAGAAGAAGTCTACTAAAGGGTAGTGCTGTTAAAGCCGTATACGATCATCAATAGAAGTAGCTAACAATAGACCAGTTAGTCAACGGCTACAATAGCCAGGCGTTGTAATGAGGATAAGCTCTCACTGCAGATATATGCTTCTATTCCACGCGCCTCTAATAGCCTCAGACAACTAAGCTCAGCTCCCGGCCTTCATTTGTGGCTCAATTTGAGCCCGGCGGAACTGTTTCTACTGACGGCAGAAAGGGCGAAGGCAAGTCACTGGCGCCTTAAAACCAGCAGCTTTGGACAGACTGGGCTCGTGATCCTTGGTATGTAGCGTGTCTAAAAGAAGAGTATGTGCCGATAATGTTTCGTGGCCTTCATGTCTGGGCAGGTTTGTTATTGGCAAGATAAATGAAAATGGACAACGGCTCTTGGAGTTGTGTGTCCATCATGACCTCTGTGTGACCAACATCTACTTTCAGACTCCCCAGTATAAGGTGTCATGGAGACACCCACAATCCAAGCACTCGCACCATCTGGATGTGATTCTCGTCAGAAGGCCACTTCTCAGGTCTGTGCTCTCCACGCGCTCGTACCACAGTGCAGACTGTGATACAGACTACTCCTTGGTTTGCTGCAAAATCAGAGCACAACTAAGAAAACTCCATCGTGTCAGACATGAAGGGAAACTATTCATTGATATCATCAAGATGTCTGACCCTGTCATTATCGCTAAATTTACCACGATATTCCAGAAAGTGCTTAGTAGCCCATAGCATGGTGACACTGTTACAGAGAACTGGGATCACCTGCGGAACACCATACAAAGTACTGCACTTGCCACCTTTGGTGAGAAGACAGCGAAGTCAAATGACTTCATTAGATGCGATGACACATGTCATTGAAGCTAAGCGCAGTGCTGCTATTGTTAACAAACGTTCACCGAGTGTTAAAATCCTCCAGATCTCGAAGGCTACGAGAAGCATAGTCCAATACACTGCACGACTTTGTGCAACTTTGTGACTCCCAGACCAGCGAGAGCATCCAGACCGCAGGGCAAGCAGTCAAAACTGAACAAATGTACGACGGTATAAAGACAGTCCTTGGCCCTCCAAAATGTAAGACAGCACCGCTCAAAGCCATCAGCGGGGAGAAACTAACCGATAAGGGTAAACAGATGGAGAGGTGGGTCGAGCACTACTCTGAGCTTTACGCTAGAGAAAATACCGTCACGCCTGCAGCCCTTGATGCTGTCAATTTCTGCCAACTATGGAGGAGCTGGATGCTGAACCAACATTAAAGGAACTCAATAAGGCCATTGATAGCTTTTTTTTAGCGCTAGACAAGGAAAATTAACTGACAAGTAAACTCATGATTACATACATAGTGAGTGTATTCAGACTGAAGCAAGCAAATAAAGATATTTCTTTTAAACTTTGTGATTTTATGTGTATGTATATACATATCTGATAATAAACGATGAGATAATCTTTCTGTATGAGGCCCAGTTACCACAGTGAACAGTGTCCCAGGTTTTATCATGTTGACCACATTCTAGATCGTGTAAGTCGAGAATCAGTTTATCAATGTTAGTTCAACGCAGCATATTTGAAACAATAAATGTTGGTGCTGCGGGTTATACATTTCGTGGTATTTTGAGGACCTTCCTATACACTTACAAGTATGAAGGACAAAGAAATAAAAACCTTTTACAGCAAAACAGAAGCCGGTATAAGTTGGTATTGTAACTGTAACAGCTAAAATCTCTTATATCTAAAAGTGCATTGTGGAGGTGACACTCTTGTCTTGGATATTTTGTGACCCAGTTTGTTTAGTAAATTGAGTTACAACACTTATCAGCGCTAGCGACACTTATTTTGTGTGATGATGATGTATTGATTTGAAATGTTTAAACATTACCATTGAGTGATTGCAGAGCTCCAAGATATGCATCATGGAAAAAAATCTATTAAGTTGGTTTTATAAAGCACAAAGTTATATTCAAAGTTTTATATTTTATGTTTAAAAAAAAAAAAATTGTAGGTAAACGTTTGGAGATGTATTTGTAAATTACTTTGGACCTTTGTGAGTGAGTTTCGATAATTCACTGACTTAGTGGTTAATGAGGAACATCCACAGTCGTATTTAAGAGATGTTTGTAAAAAACTTGAAATTGTGTTGTGAGTAATTGATCATTTCATTGACGTAGTGTTAACATGTAACCATGACTACAGCTTTGTCACGTGGTAGGAAGCCTGATACTTAGAAAATTCCACAATCTCTTGTAGTATTTAGTAGTGGTCTGTTTGTCAACGTGTTTTGACTTGATGAGGTTAATAATCCCATTCACCAAACTCATAATATCAGCGGTTTGATCAAATGTTGATGGTTGTAGTAGTGGGTTTCTGTGTCTGTGTGTTTTACTTGATTCGAGGTTGATAAAACCCCCTTTCACAAACTCAATATCAGACGTTTTGTACAACTGTTGTTGGTGTAAGTGTAGTGGTATATGTGTCAATGTGTTTGTTATTGATTAAGGTTTATTACCCCCAGTCACAAACTCATGTGTCAATGTGTTTGACTTGATGAGGTTGATAACCCCATTCACAAACTCATGACATACGTTTTGTACAACTGTTGATGGTGTAGTAGTGGTGTCTGTGTCAATGTGTTTGACTTGATGAGGTTGATAACCTGTTGCGCACATATTCTTTTGTGTGGCGCACAGATTACTGTTGGTACGCATACAAATGTAAAATGTAATTGTTTGTCTGACAATGTATATATTTATTATAATATTTATTTTGTGTATCGAAATATTTTCCTGGTCAAAGCGATATCACCCATGTTGAACTTATACTTTTATTATATGGGTTATCTTTCCTGAATATCGAACTCAGCGTAGGAATCTAGGTTTACAGCGATCTATTCTTTGTTTGGTTAGAAATAGATTGTTCTTGCTTCAGAATATATATGGCCCGAATCTATGTGTATTTCTTGTCTATGTAGGACGAGTCTGTCTTATATCTTAATATCTTTGTATGTCTAAGTCGAACTATATCTTCGGTGTCGAACTCGGGGTTAAAGGTTGTTCGGCGGATGTGTCGCTAAGTCGAGGTGAGAAGGTTCCGCCCTGATGGGGGCTGAGATGTTGTAGCGGCCTGTCGCCGAAACGTGATCTCTATATTAGTGGGGAAAGAGGTAGTCTCTTTAGATATATCATGTATTATTCACCCCAGTGTTTATTCTTACTGCCAAGGAATAGCAGAATCATATTCTAGTGTATTTCTGATACCAAGATAAAGATGCATTTCTTATGAACTTTTCCTGAGGCATTGTATTCGATGGTCAGTCGTACGGTTGTACGTTTAGATGAATATTAACCAGATGAAGATGACATTCATATCTAGCAGCACCATATTATGTGATGAAGTCAATAGTATCAATGGTAGAATCTACAAAGCAATGAGGACATTTAATGAATGATCAGCTTTGATTACGCTTCATAGTTTGTATCCTGGGTGAGCGACAACTCACTGGGAGGAGAAGCCATTTTGAATTCTATATTTTTCAATCATCGAGGAGAGAACAGGGATGCCCCTTACTATCACCTGATAAGTCCAGAGATCACTGCTACAGAAAAGAACCCCCTACTAGTGGTTCAATATTGTTATAAAAAAAATATGTGCTGATCTTTAACTAAAGGAATCTTCGCTAGACGAGGTTAGGTCTAGGGACCATCTTGAACCTTGTTTATGAACTGACGTGCTCAGTCAGTAAAGTCAGACAATATATATTGGAAGTACTGAGTGCTTGTCTACTGACATTCCATGGTACTGTTATGCCACATGAATGCCCATGTGATAGTGTATTTCATTGATCAACATTATTATGATTTATGCAAACCTGTCTACTGTCACTGTGCCCGTGCTGTCAAGTGTGATCGTTCCAATTAAACTGTATGAAACGTACAAAGTAGTTGGCGTAAATGACTTCCAGCCATAAGTGAGTGAGATTGGTCTATTTGTCAACTCTAATGAACGTTTGCCATCATTCGCATGTACTGTATCCTCACTCCATGTCTACACACCACTGCGTAGGTCGAGTTGACCGTTTGTTTGTCTTCATTTTGACAACACCCATCAACACCATTCGAACACGATTGCAAACAAACCATGCAAGCAACATAACCCCATTCACAAACTCATATCAGACGTTTTGTACAACTGTTGATGGTGTAGTAGTGGTATCTGTGTCAATGTGTTTGACTTGATGAGGTTGATAACCACATTCACAAACTCATATCAGACGTTTTGTACAACTGTTGATGGTGTAGTAGTGGTGTCTGTGTCAATGTGTTTGACTTGATGAGGTTGATAACCCCATTCACAAACTCATATCATACGTTTTGTACAACTGTTGATGGTGTAGTAGTGGTATCTGTGTCAATGTGTTTGACTTGTTGAGGTTGATAGCCCCATTCACAAACTCATATCAGACGTTTTGTACAACTGTTGATGGTACAGTAGTGGTTTCTGTGTCAATGTGTTTGACCTTATGATGTTGATAACCCCAATCACAAACTCATATCAGACGTTTTGTACAACTGTTGATGGTACAGTAGTGGTTTCTGTGTCAATGTGTTTGACTTGATGATGTTGATAACCCCATTCACAAACTCATATCATACGTTTTGTACAACTGTTGATGGTACAGTAGTGGTTTCTGTGTCAATGTGTTTTACTTGATGAGGTTGATAACTCCATTCACAAACTCATATCAGACGTTTTGTACAACTGTTGGTGGTGTAGTAGTGGTTTCTGTATCAATCCGTTTGACTTGATGAGGTTGATAACCCCATTCACAAACTCATATCATACGTTTTGTACAACTGTTGATGGTGTAGTAGTGGTTTCTGTGTCAATGTGTTTGACTTGATGAGGTTGATAACCCCATTCACAAACTCATATCAGACATTTTGTACAACTGTTGATGGTGTAGTAGTGGTTTCTGTGTCAATGTGTTTTACTTGATGAGGTTGATAACCCCATTCACAAACTCATATCAGACGTTTTGTACAATTGTTGATGGTACAGTAGTCCTGTTCTGTCTTCATCTCTTCAGAGACCCCCGTAGCTCATTAGCAGACATACTTGTCCAGGTTGGCTGAGGGAGACTGAGTACCTATGGGTTTTCCCGGAGTCCAGTGGTGTCGATTCTAAACAACAATAACAATAGCATCCAAAAATAAACGTGTTTAAGGTCGTGTTTATCTATAACGACTGTTCCTTCCCCTTTGTAATATTTATGTCCGTGCGTTTTAATAAGAGCGATTGTCGTAAACATATTTGTCTAATATTGCTGTTGTTGTTTTTTTTAATACAGTGCGTTCGTGAATTTATGAAGAGCACTCTTCAGCGCCGAAAACACATCGTCTACATTCTGGATTAGCATTACCCAATAAACTTTTGCCTCGTTTTGGCGAGACGCGTCATGTTCAACAATGCCGGTTATATTAGGGCGCAAGTCTTTTTTTTTCTCGCATGAGGTCGCATATTTTTTTCCTCACATGAGGTCGCATATTTTTTTCCTCGCATGAGGTTGCATTGGCACACGCCCGACCCCGGCCCTGGTCAAGACACATGTCCGAACACAAAAAGTCCCAATGACACATGTGTCACTGTAGTGATCTTCTGTGTTTTCACACAAAGGACCTAATGACACATGCATGTCACTGTACTGATCCCCTGTGTTAAGACACATTGATCCTAGCCAATGGCCGAATATTAAGGCGCATGTCCAAATATAATTTTTTTCCCCTCGCATGAGGTCGCATTTTTTTCCTCGCATGAGGTCGCATTAACTCGCATGAGTCGCATTGGCACACGCCCAACATAAACGCATGTCCCAACACAAAAAGACCCAATGACACACAAGTGTCACTGTTGCAAGGGAACTACTGTTGCATGACGATTGCTGGGTATTGTATTGGTTTAATGGCGCTGGTGGAATGGCCACCGCTGTATAATGGTGGTATTACAGGGTGCGTGTGGTGTGGTGAAGATCAGGAGTGGCCGACGTGGTGTGTGAGTGTGTGGGCAAGTCAATGAGCACGCGAATGGGTGTGGTTCTAAAGTAGACAGTGATGATCACACACCAAAAATACACATAAAATATTGAAGAACTGTAGAACGCCTGTGGTACATTTTGTGTACGATTTCTTACACTACAGTACGAAGACGCTGACATCGAATACATACACTATCAGTTGGGCAAGGTTCAAGCACGTCATAGGCATAACAAAAATGTTCAATACTTCTATAACATCAATGGCTCTTGAGCAGCCGGCATATATCGTGGTGTTAGTAGTATGATAATAATTTCTCGCTACCCTCTCTGACGAGATAAGCCAGGTAAGACTCTGGCAGAATTAAGCTGCATAAATGCCGAGCTCCAAATACCTAATATCCTTTATATTTCTTCCGACACAACCAGTCAGGTAAATCTTTTGGCGGTAGAGACCGCACGAGTGCCGGGCTTCAAGTATGTAAATCTTCTCTGGATTTCCTTTGACAAACAAGTCATGTAAATCTTTTGGCGGTAAAGACCGCACGAGTGCCGGGCATCAAATATGTAAATCTTCTAAGCTACAAAATAGAGTCAAAAGTACTTTTTACCTTTACAGCAATCCAGGAATAAATCACTTAATATACATCATCTTCTTGGCACTCAGAAACATCGAGAAATATCGGGGAAAAATCTCAAACATATTCTAACACTCAGAAAAACTCTATCCCCGATCACACATTCAGAGGAAAATACAGGCTGACCACCTTCTCAGCCGAAAACGCCCAGGCGACTGTTTTAAAAGACCGAGTCCACCGGTCCCGCGCAAATCATTGCGCATGCCCAGATAGTCGCAAGCCCTGAGTTGAGCTCACACGGGACATGACCAGAACTTTTCCTGGAAACTGATCTATAAAACTCCTTAAATGGACAACTTGTCAAGTCTTGGGAAGATAACAACTAAATATTACTTATACCAAAAAGATACAACCAGTAAGTTCCCTTAGACCATAGATAACAAGAAAACATCCCTGGCTTAAAAAACAGACTAAACTTAACAGTCTACCGCACCTCCAGGAGGAAAAAAATGATAACATTTTAATAAAAAAAATACATCGAAAAAATGAGGGCGGTAGCATACAAATATCTACATATAAGTATAGACTATATAAAGGCATAAACACAAGAGTAATAAGAGTGATCAAGAGGTATGTAGATAGAACGACAAGATATCCAAAGAAAAGTGAAGAGTGAACAAAGACAGGATGGGGTACGAAAGAAAAGAAAAAGACAACAATATGACATGGTAATCATATTCATGGCTTAAATGAATATCATAGAAATATAGCAACCTACAAGACAATCTAAATTTACATACGCAACCCCCAATTTAAGCATGATAACCTAGGCAACCGGCCCACCACGCACAAATGATGCGCTGACGAAGGGCATCGAAATATAAACCGCCATAATATCAGGCTATACTGACGCACAATGGAGCGTCGAGTGAGAAGAAAATAAAATCTCACAACCTTAGAGAAAATATTTTCTCAAAATTCAAACATTATATAAAAGAGGCGCTACCACAATCGCACAATAAACTGCTGGGTACAGACGCAAGATTACAATGCTAGAAAGAATTACATTCACATGACTTCATATATCCCAACAAAAAATACATAAACAACATGTATTGCAATGATAAGTTACAAAAAATAGAGATGTCATAAACGTATTATACTCTTAACATCGTAATCTACAGCAAAATATTGACACCGACATATTATCAACAAAAGGTTATATCATAACATAGTAACATAACTTTTAACATTATATCATATACTAATGCATAATTATGCTAAGTAACTGGAGCAGGTACAAATAAGAGATGTCTTTCGAAGTCCGAGAACATTCTGCACTCAAGAGGGTATCACAGACGTCACATCTCGAAATAACTGGCAAAATTGATGAGACTCTCCATATAACAGCGTCAAGTCACATCAACAAGTTTACGCTGTGAAACAATACAAATGAGAATCTCTGTTTGATAACCGTAGGATTATAAAATATACAATAGTCAATCCTACATTTCTATCTATCAATTGTGGCCGTGTAGACTTACGGCCCCTGTATGTATATAACAAAACCTTCCTCCGTTAACCAAGAAAAGGTAACAGAGAAAGTAGTACAAAATAATCCGAAATTCTAAATTAAACAGAGTCATAAAAGTATCTGAGGAAAATAGTAGCATGCAATTTATGTAGAGAAAAGTCGTGAGTATACACATGATACCCACGTCAAAAGACAAATCTAGAAGATGGTAATGATGACTAAGAGCGTCATGACGGCTAACAATCTGAGATTTTGCGCAAGACAAAGGACATGCAGTAGACAAATGCGTACATCTTAAAGGCTGAACTGACGTCATAGCCTGTGTACTGGGCAAAGAGAGACACCAGAAGCATACAATAACGATGCAAAAACAGACATTGGTAAACTTGGACCTAAGTCGAAGTTTAAAAGAAAAGCAGTAAATACGACAAAAAGTCGTAAAAGGCAAAGATACTGAGCTAACCGGACCAGCAAGAAAAGTAAAGATACTCATAAGGTATAGATATGTACTAACAATTAAGTTCGTACATGTAGCAGAGAAAACACTAGTCATTGCAGTAAAGAAGTTGCAATCAACGTGACTGGATATAGCCTCAGTCGTAGCGATAAAGTTAGTGTCTGAGTCAGACAAAATCGGAGGATCTTCTTCTACAATAGTAGTTAAAGAAGAGTTAAAGTTAGAGTTGCGACGTACTGAGGTATGTCGAACTGGGCTAAAAGAAGCACCACCATTATCATGATGAACAATCGTATCCTTAATACTGCAAGATTGTCCAAAATTAGCAGAATGAATCACGTTAGCAGATTGTTCCTGGTGAAAAGATTTTGGCACAGTCCCGAGGTAGAAGCAGTAAGGTTATGTTGCCGTTCCCAAGCAGCAATTTGTACCGGTGTACAAACCTTTACACAATGTATCTTTCCGACAGTAAGGTCGTCGATAGGTGCTCTGAGCAAATATGCGTGTAAATAACCAGTGAAAAATGGTGTGGCAATGTGGACTATGGCAGTCGGAAAAGTCTCAACTGTCCCACCGAATGTCACACATTTCACCATATTACCTGTTGCATAATATGGATGGACTAGAGACTGTCTAATTCCAACAGTTGCGCATCCAGTATCAAAGAGAACTGAGACTGGATTATTATTCACAAAACCTTTATGTGGAGTAAGAGACCCTTTACCCTCATGCGCAGCTGCGGCAGGAAGAGGGGGAAGAGGATGACCGCAACTCAAGGTAGTTATAGTCGTAGGTTGGAACAAAGTTGTGCACTACGGGCATTGAGATGCTCTCTCAAAATCAAAAGCAAAGCAACCAATAGCATTAGAGATACTATTATTATTGTTACCTTGATTATTAACAACCTGGGGCTCTTGTTGAGCAGAGTTAGCATGGCGATAAGATCTATTATTATTTGGAGATCTACTGCCATATCGCGATCTATCATTTTGAGATCTACCATCATATCGCGATCTATTACTACTATTACCTCTATTGAGAGCGATGTTATTCGCTCTATTGAAATTATTGTTCTGATTTGAACCCCAGTTAGCATCGTTGCGATTGTCATTTCTCCTTTGATCAAAATTCCTATTAGATGGGCTTTGTTGTCTCCGAGAAAAATTATTATCAGGTTGATAAACTCTATTATAGTTACCCCTCCCAAAATTTTCATAATTGTTGGAACTAAAATGTTGAGGACCGTTAAATTGTCTCCAGTTTCTTGAAGAAGAATCATAACGTGATGGACCCCCTTGGTTTTGTCAAAAATTACGATTATATCTACTACCAAAATTTCGATCAGCACTTTGAGATCTACGTCGCCAATTAGGATCATATGGTATAGCTGAAGCAACGGGTAAACTTTCTTTGACTTCAGAATTGCTAACAGTTTCATTAAGATGTGCCGTCACGTATTGGCGACAGTATTGCTTCATATCTTTTATGTTTGGAGGTTTTCGCTCATGTAGGAAGGAAAGAAAAGGTTTACTAACTGATGACATAGCCTTGTCACGAAGCAGTAAGTCAACAAGGGCCTCATATGTGTGTTCAGTTTTTGACAATTCCACCCAACGAGAAAAGGTCAGGCGAATATCTGATATAAAGTCTGAAAAATCTTTCTCTGTCTCTGGCAATAGAGACTTAAAGCGTAGGCAATAACCTTCTTCATCCAGTTGGTATTTTGTATCAGGGCTGCTCTAACAATATCATAGTTATTTTTGTCAGTATCTTCCACCGACATCATAACCTTTTGAGCATCACCTGTAAGTAACCTACCAAGTTGATCACAATATTGTGACTTATCTATCTTATGAGAGTCGCATGCTAGTTCAAATCTACCCAGATAGAATGCAATATCGTCGCGGGTAGGGTTGAAAATAGGTAATTTAATATCACAATGTTTAATATTTGCCCTGTTGACAGAATTATTTGTCACATTTTGTGCATTACTCATATTTGCCAACTTTATTTTCTCCAACTCTAAAGCTAAGATTCTTTCCTCGTGTTCCATTTTCTGCTTTTTTTTTCTTTCTTCAGCTTCTAGCTTCTTTTGTTCCATTTCCAACTGTATTTTTCTATCTTCAGCTTCTCTTTCTGATTTCTTTTGTTCAGCTTCCATTTGCATTTTTTAATTTTCAGCCTCCATTTGCATTTTTTTATTTTCAGCCTCCATTTGCATTTTTTGTCTCTTTTCTTCAGCCTTTTGCACCTTGCCGTATTCCGCAAGTGCGAATTCCTCTAATTTCTCTCTAGTCTTACCAAGGGCTTTCCCTTGCTCAATAAAGTAATCTAACGTAGACATTATGTCTAATTATGAGATCAATACCTTGTGTAAATATATCCCTTGAGAAACTCACTTAATCCCAACCCAGTGGGTGACAAGTCTTTGCACAAGAACTTGAATAATTACCTTACTTGACAATAATATAATTAATCACTTAAATACGTATTGCGCATAATAATATAGACAGTGTATAACACATATACCGGCGTGATGTTGACCACTTCACCCCTAGTGTGCCGATGGTCAAGAAAATATGGGCCTAACACCATATTCCCAATATGCCTCAATGGGCGTGTAACGGGATCCTTTACCTTTTTTTTTTAATAACACATATACAGTACACACAAAAGTAACACAAACAAAATGTAAACCACAAATGAAAACGTTCGCATGAATCAAAAGAACAATAAAGCGAAACTAAAGCAAAGTGTTACAAAACTTGTAATGACAGCGGCGAATATAACAATAAGACAATGACAACACAGTGTATAAACGAAAAGGTGTAAAGAAAAAAACGATAGAAAAGGGGAGGCAGACCAATACAAACAAATTAATCAAAAACTAAAGAACAGAAAGAAATATAACAAAACCAACAATGAGACATCTCGGCAGAACTAAAAAAGAATATCACGAAAGACTAACGTAGTGGACAAAAATACGCCAGCAACAAAAAGTCGCTGGTAATTTCCACTGCGGGAAATTCGTAATAAGGTCCCTAAAGAACGCTTTTGTTGGCCCTCGGTAAAGTGGGATATATCCTACAAAAGTCCCCTCCCAACCTGCCCGCTGAAATATAAACACATATATAACATATAAAACATAGAAACATGTAACATAAAAAAAACCAGGAATATGAGTAAAGTGTGCTGAAAGGAAGGCCTAATTTACACCACATACAGCAGCACAGTTCACAAAACATATAACCACTTATCTGCTACTGGAAAAAAAAATCCTGGCCTCCGAAACTAGAGCGACAATGAAGTTCTCAGCAAACACCGTTCAGCGAGAAGAAGATCCAACGCTGAAGGGATACAGAGCTAATCTCCAAAATAACAGCAACGATGATACAGGAACTCAAGGAACAGGTATATTTCACCATACAGAGCCTTGACCTCTAGAGCTTACTCGAAGAAAATCCGTACTGGCAACACTGCAAGTCGTCTTGAGTACTTGTCAACAAAATTCCACACTATTGCACCGTAAGTTCTGTTTGATTTCCGCACAGGAAAACAGGATTGGATTACTTTCAGTTAATGATGTGCTCTACTGTTGAACCTGACAACATCACTGTAGATAGCCCCATCAAGCTGGCTAACCACTGTTGCAAGGGAACTATTGTTGCATGATGATTGCTGGGTACTGTATTGGTTGTTTGACTCTGGCACTGGTGGAATGGCCACCGCTGTAGAATGGTGGTATTACAGGGTGATTTTGGTGTGTGATCATCACTGTCTACATTAGAACCACACCCATTCGCGTGCTCATTGACTTCTCCATACACTCACACACCATGTCGGCCACTCCTGATCTTCACCACACCATTTAACTCATATGAGTCGCATTGGAACACGCCCAACATAAACGCATGTCCCAACACAAAAAGACCCAATGACAAACAAGTGTTACTGTAATGATCCTCTGTGTTTTCACACAAAAGATCTAATGACACATAAGTGCCACTTTATTGATCTTTTGTGCCGGGCACATGGTTATATTAGGGCGCTTTTTTTCCTCGCATGAGGTCATGTCCTCAGAAGAGACCCCGATGCCATCACAAGAACAGCTATGCTTTGGACACCTGAAGGAAAACGAAAGAGAGGCCGACCAAAAAAACCTGGCGGAGGACTGTGGAGGCTGAGATGCAGGGAATAAACCAGAATTGGGGCACTGTACGAAGGATGGCCACCGACCGAGCAAAGTGGAATCAATTTGTTGTTGCCCTACAAGACGCCACTAGGCGTGATGGCCACTGACTGCTTTGACGGTCGGCGGCTAAGGATCAAAGAAGAAAGAAGATGAGGTCGCATATTTTTTCCTCGCATGAGGTCGCATTGGAACACGCCCAACATAAATGCATGTCCCAACACAAAAAGACCCAATGACAAACAAGTGTCACCAATGATCCTCTGTGTTTTCACACAAAAGATCTAATGACACATAAGTGTCACTATACTGATCTTTTGTCCCGGGAACATGGTTATATTAGGGCGCATGTCCAAATGCAAATGTTTTTTTTTTCCTCGCATGAGGTCGCTTTTTTTTTTCCTCGCATGAGGTAGCATTTAACTCGCATGAGTCGCATTGAAACACGCCCAACATAAACGCATGTTCCAACACAAAAAGACCCAATGACAAACAAGTGTCACTGTAATGATCCTCTGTGTTTTCACACAAAAGATCTAATGACACATAAGTGTCACTATACTGATCTTTTGTGCCGGGCACATGGTTATATTAGGGCGCATGTCCAAACACAAAAGACCCTTAGGTCTGGAGAATTGTAACTATTTGTAGATTAGCATTTTTTTTTTTTAAATTAATGTGTTTGCTACTTTTCTTTGTAGCACGCCTCTTTCAACCATCTACCATGTACATGGAGTTGTTGGTTATATCAGGACGTGTTTCCTTTGTTGTAATATGTTTTTGTTTGTATTTATTTTATACTATATTATCTCTAGTAGGTATTTTCCTTTAGTAGTTATAGTTCATAATGGTTTTTTTTTTTTTAAATCTAAAATATGCTATTGTCTAATCTGGTATGTTTTTAATTTTCATTGGATATTTTATTTGGTTAATCTGTATGTATCTGGGGTGAATCTTCCTCCAGTTTGGACTACTGGCTCGGATCCTTATTTATTTTTTATATGTTAGCTTTTGTTTTGGTAATATAGTGTTTTATTAACTTTTGCATTTCTGAAGTGGTCTTTGTGCCTATGAGATTTTCTACACTCATTTCTACCTTGTGTTTACTACAGTATGTCTTAATGTTTTGCCTCTGTTGGTCATATTTCTTGCAGTCCACCAGAAAGTGTCTAATTGAGTTTGGTTCTTGACACTCTTCACATGTGGGTTCCTCAATCATGAAATATCCAGTTCCAAGCTTGAGCCTCAGCAATTTTTTATTAATTGGTATTTTTAGTTCATCTTTTATTTGACATTTTTTGCTTGGTTTTTTTATGATTTTATATGCGTGTCTTGCTTTTTTACTTTGGTCCCATGCTGTTATCCACTCTTTAGTTATTGCTTGAGCAATTAAACTCTTTATTTCGAACTTCCCTAGGCCAACTTCAATTTTGTTATAGCTAATTCTCCCGCCTTTGGCTTCTTTGTCTGCAAGCTCATTTCCTGCTATCCCCACATGTGATGGTATCCATGTTAGTGTTGCCCTGCATCCTGTAGTTTTTTTTGTGTTTTTTTTTTTTTGCGTTCGCCCGCTAATACTCGAGGCGAAATCTCAGTTTATTATTTTATGTCTAACCTGACATTGATTTTACGTTAGTATATCTTTATTTCTTGTACAAAGACAGGTGTCTCTCGCCATTCAGGCAAATACTCGCCGATTTCGGAGGTACCCATTGCAGCTGGGTCGGCTCAGGAGCCGCCAGTTCCTGGTCGACGACACTTCTTCAAATGTCCTCGCCAGGTCTCGGGTTAATCCAGTCCACATCCCGGTAGACGAAAAATCCTAAAATGCCGTCGCCCGGGTTTGATCCTGTATCACCCGGTCGCCAGAGCGGTGTTGTAACCACTACGCTAGCGCGGCTGTAGTATGCAGATATGTATTAATCTGTAGTATTTCCTCTATAATATCTGGCCTACTACAACCATTTTTGTTTCTGATAGCTAATACTGCTGAAAGGGAATCTGTGAGAATGGTTACCTTTTTGGGTGGGTTTTCTGCAGCTATTTCTAAAGCTTTTAGGATTGCCACTAATTCTGCTGTAAAGATAGATGTATTACTTGTTACTTTGTATCTTTTGTAAATTTTTAATTTTGGTATTGCTATTTCTGCTCCTAATTGTCCTTCTTCATCTTTTGACCCATCAGTATATATATAGTTAGGCTATTATTTATATACCGTTCTATGTACTCTAGTGCTTTACTTTTTGCTGAGATTGTGTCGTTAGATTTGCTTATGATCTTTGATAAGTGAGAGTCAGTTTCTGGCACTCTCAGTTCCCATGGTGGGATCTTTGCTTTGTACTGAGCACTACTGTTTATCGTATTAAACAGGTCTGGGTATTGATCCACTTCATCCATTGTTTTCCACCCTGACGGGTATCTATTATGGTTTAATGGAATGTGGCCTATGTACTGGTTACCCATATCAAAGGTTTTATGTGCTGGGTGAGTTGGATCTTTTGCCACTTTTGCCCAGTAGCTGAATCTCAGTTCTTTTCTCCTTAGGTCCAGGGGTATAATGCCTAGCGCTACTCCTAGTGCCTCTGCTGATGTTCCCTTTGAGGCACCTGCTATTATTGACAGTGCCTGGTTTTGGACTGTGTCTAGTTTTTTCTTATTGCTCGGGGCGGCTGATGCATAGACAACACTGGCATAGTTAAGTTTGCCCCTAATAAATGATTTATAGAAGGTTATCATTGTCTTAGTGCAGGCTCCCCAACCACTTCCTTTCATATATCTGAGCATGTTAATAAGTCCCCTACTGCTTTGCACTAATAGGTCTATGTGTTTGTTCCAGTTTAGTTGCTGGTCTAATACCATACCAAGAAATCTAGTTGATTTTGCTGTGCATACTTTTTGCTCATTAATGCTTATGTCAATTATATTGTTTTTAATTACACGCCCTCTACTAAAGATCATTCCTATGGTTTTTTTAACGTTTAGATTAAATCCCCACTTGTTCATCCAGTCAGATACTTTATCTATTTGCTTTTGTACTGTTTTATAGAGGAATGGGAGATTTCTTCCCGTTCTCCATATCACAGCGTCATCTGCAAACTGGGATAAGTTGTTTTTTAAATCTTTAAACTCGTCGCCTAGGTCGTTGACCATAATCGTAAAAAATAGATGGTGATATTACTGATCCCTGGGGAATTCCATTCTGTTGCTCATACACCTCAGATCTTTCATTGCTATACCTAATTTCCTGATTTTATGTAGTGCACCCTCCCTCCAACACTCGTCGTATGCTCTTGCTACATCAAGGAATATTGCTACTGTCTTTTCATTCCATTTGAAGCCTGTTTTAACATCGTGTTCTAGCCTCAACAGTTGCTCTATTGTACTATGTTGGCTTCTAAAGCCAGCCTGGGTTGGACTGTACAAATTATGCTTTTCTAGATGAAATTTTAGTCTGCTGTTGACTATTGTTTCTAGAATTTTTCCTAGATGCGATGTTAACGATATTGGCCTGTATGAGCTGACATCATGTGTTTCCTTATCTGGCTTCAGTATGGGGATGACCACTGCTGTCTTCCATGAACATGGTATTTTTCCCGTGAGCCAGATCTTGTTGTAGAGGGATGCAATCACTCTTAGAGTTGTATTTGGTACCTTTTTGAGGATTTCATAGCTCAGAATGTCTTCCCCAGAGGTGGTGTTGGTTTTTCCTGCTAAAGCTCTTTCTATTTCCTCTACTGTAATATCTGCATTTAAATAATTAGCATCCTGTGTGGTGTCCATATTTTCTTCTTTTAATTTTTCTAGCAGTGTTTTAAGCCTATTTATTTCTGCCTTATCTAGACTGTCTATTGGGCTAACCTGATAGAAGTATTTAGCTAGTATGTTGGCTTTTTCTCTATCTGTTTCAGCTCTCTCTGGTATTTTAATTGTTGGGATTTTAAATTTCTTGTTGTTTCCTCCTTTAATTGCTTTTAGTTTTCTCCAAACTGTAGTTACTTGTGACCTGTGGTTTAATGTTTGGCAAAATGTTCTCCAACCCTTTTCTTTAGCTCTGAGTATTATTTTATTTGTTTCATTTCTTAATTTTTTATAGTTTGAGTAATTCTCTTCAGTTTTGGCTTTTCTATACTTTGTGAGGGCCCTCTCCCTCAATTTCAGTTGTTCTGAACATCTGTCTGTCCACCATGGTACTGGATTTTTATCTTTGTTTCTTTTCCTATTTTTACCTTTTTGTGTTGGTTTTAAGTGTTCAGGCATATTCCTGTTTGGTATATATTTTATTGCTATTTTTAAAATCTCATTTGTTAGTTTTTCTGCAAATATATCTATACTGTTAGATTCAATTTGTTCTATGCTTAGTTTACTTAGCTCCAATTGGAAGGACTCCCAGTTTGCCTTTTTTAGGTTGAATGTAGGTTTCGAGCTTCTTGGACTAGTTCTATATTTGTCGTTTAGGTTTATTTCTATGGGTAAGTGGTCTGAGCTGGAGTCATTCAGTACTTCCCATTTAGCAGAGGCTAGATTTGGTGTTATAATACTTATGTCTATTGCTGTATCTCCTCCACTGTTGCATGGGTTAACCCTTGTCACTGAGCCATCATTTAGTATGATTAGCTCAGCACTTTCAATGTAGTCCAACAGTCTTTTTCCTGCTGGATCATTACTGTTGTTCCCCCATGCCTCATGGTGTGCATTAAAGTCACCTACCAATAATGTTCTTTGGTCTATGTGTGTGTTAATAGTGGCAATGTCCCAATCGGTTATATTACCCTTGGGGCTATAAATGTTTATTATTTTTAAGTTATCTGGCTCACTGTCTAATGTTATACTTATTCCTTCAATATTTTCTGTGTTGAATTGTTCCAAATTTAATATTTTGTAGTCTTCATGTATTAGAAAGGCCACGCCCCCTCCTCTTCCCTCAGATCTATCATTTCTAAGTGTTATATACTCTTGGTAGTTCAGTTTCTGTTTGGGGTTCAGGAGGGTTTCTTGTATTGCAAAGATGGGTTTTGCCTCCTTATACAGTCCCATAAGAGACATCAGGTTCTTCCTGGCACCCCTACAGTTCCACTGGCATACTTTGATAGCTCTAGAGTCTTTGGTCCCCATTTAGTATGGTTAGCTTAGTTATGCTATTGTTTTTATTAGGTTCTTTGATAAGGGATCTACTTTTTTTGTTTTTGCTCACTATCTCTCATGTTCTCCACAAACTCATCATTCTAAGTAACCATGTTACTCCGAACTCTTTCTATGAGGTATGGTAGGTTTAGTTCCACTGTTTCCTTAAATTTTTCTTCCATATTTTCTTTGTTGTCCTGGTTTTTAATCATTTTAGCTCTTTCTCTCTCTATTTTTTTAAGGATTTCTTCATTAGCTTCTTTTATCTCTGCTATTTTTTTGAGGTCTCTCTCTATTTCCTTTTGTGCTGTTTTTATTTCTTCTAGTACCTGTCTGGCTTGGATGAGGTTGGGTTCTGTCTCTTCTGTGTTGTCATCTTCTTTACTGTTTATGAGTGTTTTAATTTTATCTTCTTTCTGGATGTTTTCCTTTATGTCTTTCACTTCACTGGTTATTTGTTGTATTTGTTTCTTAATGATACTTTCTTGAGAGTTTTGAAGATGGTTGTTTGTTTTCTGTCTTTCTTTTATTTGCCAGAATGGTTTGTTTGTTTCTAGTGATTCTTTTAATATGTGTTTTGTCTCTTGGTAGATTGGGCACCCTTGGTACCTGGCACTGTGGCTACCCTGGCAGCTTGCACATTTTCTGTTTTTGTTTTCTCGTTTATAATCTTTATCCTCCTTAGCCATTGTACAGTCTGCGTGTCTGTGTGCTCCCGCATAGAAACTGCACCTAGTCGCTCTTTTACACACATGTTGCGTATGGCTAAATCCTTGACAGTTTGTGCAATGTATAATGCTAGGTATGAATACCTCTTTCATTTTGGCTCTCTGGTGGAGTTTGACCTGCTTGGGTATTTCTGTGCCCTTTATATTTTGCACTACCACTGTAGTATTCTTTTGCTCTTTGGTTTTTATTCTTTCTTCTTTTTCTATCTTTGTTTGTGGGTTTTCTTTCGTTATGTTAGTGTGAATCTCCTCTTCTGTTAGGTTTGAGTCGACCCCTTTGATGACGAATCTTCGGGTCTCCTTGATCAACTCGATCTGTACCTTTATCCCACGTGCGAGTTGCACTTCTTTTGGGTTAGGCCTACTCTTTAATTCCTGTAGTAGTGCCTTGCCTTTTTCTGTGTTGTTTACCGTGATTGTTACTCCATTTTTATGTTTTTGCATTTTGTCAATATATTTTTTTCCTATTATTGCTTCCAGAATGACCAGGATTTTGTCATCCGGGAGAGATCTCAGTGTGGCTTCTGTTCCAGCTATCTGTGTTATTTTGATTCTGTTTTTGGTTTCTTTGTTTTCTCCTCCTCTGGTTTCCTGACTGTTTTTGCTTGTGGTTTCATGGTTGTCCTCTTTCCTGTGTCCTGTCTGTTTGTTTACTGTCCGGGTTCCTGCGTCTTCGTTTTTGTTGTTTCTGCTTACTGCAGTTTTAATTGTGCCTCCTTTCAGATTTTCCTTTATTGTTTCTATATTGTCCCCAATTTCTGTGTTTCTGACTATAGGGCTTGTGATCCTGTTCTTTTCTGCCGGGTTTGGTGTTCTACCTTTCTCAGCTGTCCTGATCCACGCTTTCCCCTCTCCGGACTGCGACCTGGTCATTGATGGCATTGTGATTATATTTATTGATTCATTTACCTATGACTGTTAGTACCCTGTCTTTTATGTTACTGCTATTATTTTACTTATATGACTGATTTTTAATGGAATCAATGTTTATCTCTAGTCTCACTATATATACTTTAACTAATAATATAAATTATGTCTATCAATAGTATAACACTGCTGGTAATCTACGATTACGAGAATGTACGGGAAAAATACATGGCTGCTGTACCTTCAACAAAGAAAACACCACGTGGCGCACGAATCTATTGAATTTTCCCTAATATTTCGAATTTATATTACCACTCCTAGTCACTACTTAACTAAAATTTGACGGATACTACTTGTACACAACTAATACTTTAACGAATGAACAAGAACAAAAAACAAAAAAACTTATCTGGAATTTGCCTAGATCCTTCCCTGAGGCTGAGAACCGAGCTTGTCCCTAGAGAGAAACGCTGTCTGCCCCGCTCAATCTTCTGTCTTTTGAGATAGCATACATAATAGGATACAACCGAACACATCGACACCAATCACCAATAGATTAGCATTTTTTTTAAAAATATGTTTGCTACTTTTCTTTGTAGCACGCCCCTTTCAACCATCTACCATGTACATGGAGTTGTTGGTTATATCAGGACGTGTTTCCTTTGTTGTAATATGTTTTTGTTTGTATTTATTTTATACTATATTATCTCTAGTAGGTATTTTCCTTTTGTAGTTATAGTTCATAATGGTTTTTTTTATATCTAAAATCTGCTATTGTCTAATCTGGTATGTTTTTAATGTTCACTGGATGTTTTATTTGGTAATCTGTATGTATCTGGGGTGAATCTTTCTCCAGTTTTGACTACTGGCTCGGATCCTTATTTATTTTTTATATGTTAGCTTTGGTTTTGTTAATATAGTGTTTTATTAACTTTTGCATTTCTGAAGGGGTCTTTGTGCCTATGAGATTTTCTACACTCATTTCTACCTTGTGTTTACTACAGTATGTCTTAATGTTTTGCCTCTGTTGGTCATATTTCTTGCAATCCACCAGAAAGTGTCTAATTGAGTTTGGTTCTTGACACTCTTCACATGTGGGTTCCTCAATCATGAAATATCCAGTTCCAAGCTTGAGCCTCAGCAATTTTTTATTAATTGGTATTTTTAGTTCATCTTTTATTTGACATTTTTTGCTTGGTTTTTTTATGATTTTATATGCGTGTCTTGCTTTTTTACTTTGGTCCCATGCTGTTATCCACTCTTTAGTTATTGCTTGAGCAATTAAACTCGTTATTTCGAACTTCCCTAGGCCTAATTAAATTTTGTTATGGATAGTTCTACCGCCTTTGGATTCTTTGTCTGCAAGCTCATTTCCTGCTATCCCCACATGTGATGGTATCCATGTTAGTGTTGCCCTGCATCCTGTAGTATGCAGATATGTATTAACCTGTAGTATTTCCTTTATAATATCTGGCCTACTAAAACCATTTCTGTTTCTGATAGCTAAAACTGCTGAAAGGGAATCTGTGAGTATGGTTACTTTTTTGGGTGGGATTTCTGCAGCTATTTCTAAAGATTTTAGGATTGCCACTAATTCTGCTGTAAAGATGGATGTATTACTTGTTACTTTGTATCTTTTATAAATTTTTAATTTTGGTATTGCTATTCCTGCTCCTAATTGTCCTTCTTCATCTTTTGACCCATCTGTATATATACTTAGGCTATTATTTATATACCGTTCTATGTACTCTAGTGATTTACATTTTGCTGAGATTATGTCGTTAGATTTGCTTATGATCTTTGATAAGTGAGAGTCAGTTTCTGGCATTCTCAGTTCCCATGGTGGAATCTTTGCTTTGTACTGAGCACTACTGCTTATGATCTTTGATAAGTGAGAGTCAGTTTCTGGCACTCTCAGTTCCCATTGTGGCATCTTTGCTTTGTACTGAGCACTACTGTTTATCGCATTAAACAGGTCTGGGTATTGATCCACTTCATCCATTGTTTTCCACCCTGACGGGTATCTATTATGGTTTAATGAAATGTGGCCTATGTACTGGTTACCCCTATCAAAGGTTTTGTGTGCTGGGTGAGTTGGATCTTTTGCCACTTTTGCCCAGTAGCTGAATCTCAGTTCTTTTCTCCTTAGCTCCAGTGGTATAATGCCTAGCGCTACTTCTAGTGCCTCTGCTGATGTCCCCTTTGAGGCACCTGCTATTATTGACAGTGCCTCGTTTTGGACTGTGTCTAGTTTTTTCTTATTGCTCGGGGTGGCTAATGCATAGACAACAGTGACATAGTCAAGTTTGCCCCTAATAAATGATTTATAGAAGGTTATCATTGTCTTATTGCAGGCTCCCAACCACTCCCTTTCATATATCTTAGCATGTTAATAAGTCCCCTACTACTTTGCACTAATATGTCTATGTGTTTGTTCCAATTTAGTTGCTGGTCTAGTACCATACCAAGAAATCTAGTTGATTTTGCTGTGCATACTTTTTGCTCATTAATGCTTATGTCAATTATATTGTTTTTAATTACATGCCCTCTACTGAAAATCATTCCTATGGTTTTTTTAACGTTTAGATTAAATCCCCACTTGTTCATCCAGTCAGATACTTTATCCATTTGCTTTTGTACTGTTTTATAGAGGAATGGGAGATTTCTTCCCGTTCTCTATATCGCAGCATCAACTGCAAACTGGGATAAGTTGTTTTTTAAATCTTTAAACTCGTCGCCTAGGTCATTGACCATAATTGTAAAAATAGATGGTGATATTACTGATCCCTGGGGAATTCCATTCTGTTGCTCATACAACTCACATCTGTCATTGTTTATTTGTACCGTGAAGTATCTATCCTGCAGGAAGTTTTCTAGATAATTGTAGGTTCTGCCTACTATACCTAATTTCCTGATTTTATGTAGTGCTCCCTCCCTCCAACACTCACCATATGCTCTTGCTACATCAAGGAATATTGCTACTGTCTTTTCATTCCTTTTGAAGCCTGTTTTAACATCATGTTCCAGCCTCAACAGTTGCTCTATTGTACTATGTTGGCTTCTAAAGCCAGCCTGGGTTGGACTGTACAAATTATGCTTTTCTAGATGAAATTTTAGTCTGCTGTTGACTATTGTTTCTAGAATTTTTCCTAGATGCGATGTTAACGATATTGGCCTGTATGAGCTGACATCATGTGTTTCCTTATCTGGCTTTAGTATGGGGATGACTACTGCTGTCTTCCATGAACACGGTATTTTTCCCGTATGCCAGATTTTGTTGTAGAGGGATGCAATCACTCTTAGAGTTGTATTTGGTACCTTTTTGAGGATTTCATAGCTCAGAATGTCTTCCCCAGAGGTAGTATTGGTTTTTCCTGCTAAAGCTCTTTCTTTTTCATCTATTGTAATATCTGCATTTAAATAATTAGCATCCTGTGTGGTGTCCATATTTTCTCCTTTTAATTTTTCTAGCAGTGTTTTCCGCCTATTTATTTCTGCCTTATCTAGAATGTCTATTGAACTAACCTGATAGAAGTATTTAGCTAGTATGTTGGCTTTTTCTCTATCTGTTTCAGCTCTCTCTGGTATTTTAATTGTTGGGATTTTAAATTTCTTGTTGTTTCCTCCTTTAATTGCTTTTAGTTTTCTCCAAACTGTAGTTACTTGTGACCTATGGTTTAGTGTTTGACAAAATGTTCTCCAACTATTTTCTTTAGCTCAGAGTATTATTATATTTGTTTCATTTCTTACTTTTTTATAGTTTGTGTAATTCTCTTCAGTTTTGGCTTTTCTATACTTTTTCAGGGCCCTCTCCCTCAATTTCAGTTGTTCTGAACATCTGTCTGTCCACCATGGTACTGGATTTTTATCTTTGTATCTTTTCCTATTTTTATCTTTTTGTGTTGGATTTAAGTGTTCAGGCATATTCCTGTTTGGTATATATTTTATTGCTATTTTTAAAATCTCATTTGTTAGTTTTTCTGCAAATATATCTATACTGTTAGATTAAATTTGTTCTATGCTTAGTTTACTTAGCTCCAATTGGAAGGACTCCCAGTTTGCCTTTTTTAGGTTGAATGAAGGTTTCGAGCTTCTTGGACTAGTTCTATATTTGTCGTTTAGGTTTATTTCTAAGGGTAAGTGGTCTGAGCTGGAGTCATTCAGTACTTCCCATTTAGCAGAGGCTAGGTTTGGTGTTATAATACTTATGTCTATTGCTGTATCTCCTCCACTGTTGCATGGGTTAACCCTTGTCACTGAGCCATCATTTAGTATGATTAGCTCAGCAATTTCAATGTAGTCCAACAGCCTCATGGTGTGCATTAAAGTCACCTACCAATAATGTTCTTTGGTCTATTTGTGTGTTAATAGTGGCAATGTCCCTATCGGTTATATTACCCTTGGGGCTATAGATGTTTATTATTTTTAAGTTATCTGGCTCACTGTCTTATGTTATACTTATTCCTTCATTATATTTTCTGTGTTGAATTGTTCCCAATTTAAT
>JAMPIV010005980.1:0-151008 GCA_024509875.1 Oreohelix idahoensis
CCCCAGACTGTTGTCAATAAGTTGTGTCCAATGTGACTGAGGGGTTTTTAAAGCTCTTTTCCCTCTCGCTCCCCACCCGTGGTCTACTACGTCACCCTCGACGGCTGATGATTTCCACACGAGATAGACACAACACCCCCTGATCACCCGCGTCCTCACGCGCACACGCTCCTCGGGTAACACCTATTTGATAATTGTATTTGGGGAAGTTTTAGTGTGCCTGCAGCCCCTGGCATCGTCTTGTGCTCGTATGTCCTATTGACAGCCTCATCGGCGGCAAGGATGCGAACGCGGCTCTATCTCTACAATTCCCAACATTATTGTTTAAATTCCCAGGGACGCGCTTGGTTGGGGGGTTGCGTCCCCCTATAACACTTTTTGACCCCCCTATCGCGCTTCGTTGTAGTGTATGCGCGCCGCTCCCTCCGACCCCCGGTGCCTGATGCCCCCCCACGCCCGCGCGCTGCTTTGTCCCCGGTTGTAGCTTGTGGTTGGACGTCCACCCATTAGTCTGCAATTATGTGGCGTTTGGTTATTTGGGTACTTGTCCGGGAGTTGTATCCTCCATCTTCGTCTGGTGGGGTCGGCCCCTTGCAGTTACATCTGGGTATGTAGGCTGCTGAATCGTTATTCCTTTGTCTATACTTGTCATCCCCCTCTAACATCTTTGTCAGTTTTGTTTTACTTTGAAGGGCGCTGACAGTCTTGGGACCGCCCCCTCTCCCCCCTGGGGCAGGGTTATTTGGTTGAGGGTCTTAGGCCGCGGATGAGGGGGGCGTAGGTGGGCTGCGCGGAGTGGCGGCCTACCCGGGTGTGGTGGGCGTGTTTGGTGTTGCCCGTCAGGGTCCCCCCTGGTAGGGCGGGTTGGGGTGTTGAGCCGTGGTGGGTGAGTGTGTGCCGTGGGGTTGTTCCTCGTCTTGGTGTTGTGGTGGCTCGTTGGGTGGGGCTTCGGGTGCGGGGTAAACTTTCGCTAACGTGTTGACTGTAGTTTTAAGGGTGCTCTTCTTTATCGATTACCTGGCTGGGTTGTCCTTACTTATCCGATCCTGTGGGTTTTTTTTTTGTCCTTCCCATTTGTGTTACCTGGGGGTTGGTTCAGAACAAGGACTGGACCTTGTAATCTGGTTGGTCAGAACACAATGACTTGAACATGTAATCTATTGATATCTGAATAGAACTGGGTTGTATGATCGGTTGTGTCGTTGCTCCGGGACGAGGAAAAATCATTCCGGGGCACCGCGACGAAAAGAAAGAAAAAATTGAGATCGGATATTTACGCCGCTATTGGTGATGTGGATAAAATGAGAGAGTAAAATTAAATTATTAATGCTTTTATCTTCTTTCTATATATTTTATCTCCCGTGGAATGTCTCAGTCACACAAACTCATACACATCTTACTATCGTATGTCACTCTGTGTCTTCCTTTTCAAGGTCTACTATCTTTTGTTCTTACTATGTCTCTTGATATGTCCTGTTTACGACTGTTTTATAGTATGGTCCATGTCTGTCTATAGTTCACACTGAACCGTGATAACATGTCTGCCTATAGTTCACTGATTCCGTGATAACATCCTGATAACATGCCGTGTCTATAGTTTCACTTACCCCCGTCCGTGATAAAATGTTTGTCTATAAGCTTAGCTATAGTTCACTTTCCGTGATAACATGTCTGTCTATAGTTTCACTGAACCCGTGACAACATGTCCATCTATAGTTGTCTTGCCCGTGATAACATGTCTGACTATAGATCACTTACCCGTGAGAACATGTATGTCTATAGTTCACTGACTCGTGATAACACGTCTGACTGTAGTTCACTTACCCGTGATAACATGTCTGTCTATAGTTCACTTACCCGTGATAACATGTCTGTCTATAGTTCACTGACCCGTGATAACATGTCTGTCTATAGTTCACTTACCCGTGATAACATGTCTGTCTATAGTTCACTTACCCGTGATAACATGTCTGTCTATAGTTCACTGACCCGTGATAACATGTCTGTCTATAGTTCACTGACCCGTGATAACATGTCTGTCTATAGCTCACTGACCCGTGATAACATGTCTGTCTATAGTTCCCTTACCCGTGATAACATGTCTGTCTATAGTTCACTGACCCGTGATAACATGTCTGTCTATAGCTCACTGACCAGTGATAACATGTCTGTCTATAGTTCACTTACCCGTGATAACATGTCTGTCTATAGTTCACTTACCCGTGATAACATGTCGTTCTACTTTTTCTTACACGGAGATTTTAGCACAGGAACTATCAAAAGATTGGCTTAATGTGTGTCCTATTTGACGTCATGTCTTCTCACCTTCCGTTCCACTGATGTTTGTCTGGTTGTTTCCCTTAGCTCCAAATTAGTGATCTTGTCATACCAGTTTAATTCTTCTCATTTCTACAAGCACACATTTTTTACAATCTCTAGCTTCTTCCTTCTGGAGCCGCGCTGATGTAATGGCTACGGCGTTGTACTGGCGACCAGGTTTTCATGGTTCAAACCCGGGCGTCAGCGTTTGAAGGAATGTTTATGACCGGAAATTTGACTGAGTAACCTGAACGGCTCCTGCACATAAATCCCGTGTGGATGGGAAGGAGCGAAGCTCCTGACCGGGTTGGAAGGAAAGTCCACTGATCCCCCATCCTCGCAATGACATGTCATTGGGCCAAAAGAGCTGGAAAGCTCGAGTGCCGCTGGTTAGAGAAAGAAAGAAAGAAAGAAAGAAAGCTTCTTCCTTCCTGTTTTTATTTTATTTTTTAATGTTTCCATGTTTCGGAGCCATACAATAAGACTGACTTTACATTTGTGTTTAACATCTACAGCTCGATATAACTTTCTTTAGCTTTTTTAGACAAAATGGTATTTAAAGACTCATTATCAGGTAGAGACTAGAAACCTGACAGACGAGGAGGTAACTCTGGCCATCTCAGAAACCCACAGTCTCAGCTTTCAGTAGCACATCAAAGTTGGAGGTGTCAGACATGGGCAACAGAATCGAGCCATCCTGACCCAGAAGACAAGCCAGCTCTATCACTCAAAAACTAAGTCCCGTCACTAACTTAAGTACACAAGTAGGAGTAATATAACACTAGAAGTGTAGTTCAACATCGTGGTAATAGTACTATAGGTGTGATGGGTTATAGACTAGGTGTTCACTTCTCAACCTGATATCTAGATTCACAGTATGTTAATAGAATAATTAATTTACAAACCAGTTTTAAGCTTTGAAAAAACAAGTATGTCAGTGTTTCATGTGTTGCAATTTATATTTGGTTATCTCGGGGAACATGTCAGTAATTTGCTAGTAAAGAGAGTTGTTGCGCTGGATATTTAAAATATATCTGCAGAACTTTCCAAGATCTCCTTCTTTCACCGAGAGAGACTCGCCTTCTATTTTTCTTCTAATTACTTTTATTTGTTAATTCGTCCGATTGATATTTTTTTCACCTCCACAGTTAGGTCAAACAAAGTATCTTTCTGAGGCAAAGAAAATATGTTTACCAAATTAGTTTAGGCGGCAGTTTATGCCGGTCAAAAATACATGATTGGACTATTTATTAATATTTGCTTTAATAGATGTATTCTCTTTTAAATACTACTTTTCCAAAACTAGAATCCAGTGCACCTTTAGTAACAATTAACAAATTTTATATGCAAAATTATAAAACGGTTAAAAAAACCTTTTACATAAATACTTGTATATAAAACAAAACTATTTGCATTACTTATTTCTTAATAAATAAAATAAAATAATGTAAAGAACACAAAACCAATTTTTAAATAAAACAACTACGTTTAACAATTGTTTTGTTTCCCTTGGCAAGGCAAATCATTTCCCCTAAAAATAAACAAAACTATTTATCGGTGTTATGCGGGGACAAAAATTGGGATGTCAACATCCGGTTGTATAGAAAAAGTAGAAAGTGAGTGTAATGTCAGTCAATCTACATGTTTGTTGCACGTGTGTTAAAAAAGAATGCGTTAAATAGCGTTCATTTTAAACTGGGTAACTTATTGTAATAAATAGCATTAGTTAAAATGTATGTAAGTGTTTTTTTGTGTAAACAGGAATACGACAGGGATGCCCCTTATCAACACTCTATTTTTAACGGTCAAAGAGTGGGTGATGCGCCAGACAACAGAGGGCAGTCCAAGAGGAATAAGATGGACTACATTTTCTACATTGGAAGATCTGGAATATGCAGATGACATTGCACTACTAGCACATCCACATCAACACATCCAAGAAAAAACGGAAAAACTTAATAAGTTTAGCCAGCAGGTGGGCTTGAACATCAATTTAAAGAAGGCAGAGGTCATGACGCTCAATGTGAGCAACCCTGAGCCCATATCAGTAAGGAATCAGCAACTGGTACAGACAGACACCTTCACATACCTAGCATGCATAGTAACACCAGATGGCGGGGCAGGCAAAGACATCAACATCAGAATTAATAAGGCAAGAAAAGCTTTTTTTTTTAGCCTGAACTACATCTCGAAGTTCTCTCAATACAGCACAAGCACAAAATTAAGATTGTATCAGAGCTGTATGCTTTCTGTGCTTCTCTATGGTGCGGAATGCTGGAGAGTTACAGAGAAGGAACTGTCGAAATTGTCCTCTTTTCACGCAACATGCCTTACAAAAATTCACCGAATCTTTTGCCCGAATACCATCACCAACTAAGATCTGCTTTTTCAGAGCAAGCAAGAGGACATGCACACCATCATAGCTGACAGACGCTTGAGCTGGGTTGGCCATGTCATCAGAAGAGACCCCGATGCCATCACAAGAACAGCTATTCTTTGGACCCCTGAAGGAAAACGAAAGAGAGGCCGACCAAAAACAACTTGGCGGAGGACTGTGGAGGCTGAGATGCAAAGAATGAACCAGAGTTGGGGCACTGTACGAAGGATGGCCGCCGACCGAGCACAGTGGAATCAATTTGTTGTTGCCCTACAAGACGCCACTAGGCGTGATGGCCACTGACTGCTTTGACGGTCGGCGGCTAAGGATCAAAGAAGTAGAAGAAGAATATATATATATATATATATATATATATATATATATATATATATATATATATATATATATATATATATGTTAGTTCACATGTTAGTAATAACATATGAAATGTAAATCACAACTTACGCCAATCCTGACTCACAGACGTTTTGCTCAGATGAATAAAAGAGACTTGAATCGGCCTCTTACACGCGTCTGGATTGTCGTTAATTTAATAAGTTCCCTCTTTGACTTCGTATGTGGTCCTTCAGTTTCCCCATTCCTGTTTTCGTTATTTAAAATGTTAGAGATTTCTTGGGCTATATTGTAAGTTCTGATGAATACTCCAATAAAAGATGTCCGGTATTTTAAGAAGGAATTCTGAATTCTAATTCTTCAGGTACAAACTTACTGACAGATCGGTAAACTCATACAACAGAGTGTTCAAAATATAACCATCATTACTTTATCAGAAAGTACTCTTGTAATAACAAGTAAGACAGGAGACGCTTATGTCATAAGTTTCCGATGGTACACGAGATCTTGTTCTAATCTTAGCCAAGCTGTACCACTCCCTTGCGACTGCGAGTAATTATCTCAGCAAATCTAGGTAGCGTCAAGCAAATGTGATTATTGTCACCTACAGGCAGTATCAAACAACTCGAAAATACTCAAATATCTGCTACCTAGCAGAAAATAACGAAAAAAGAAAGAAAGAAAGAAAAGTGGGATAATTGAGAGCACATAATAAAAATCAGTACCACAAATGTACCGATACTGCCAGAGTGAGCCAAAGATCGATTGGGGCCGCTCCATTCTGTCACAATCTCACTCACTTCATGGACGGGAAAACAGATGCCGGTAAATTTCTACTTGCCAGTGCAAAAGAGCTTTGGAAACAGCTGAGCGAAGCTTTGTCGAAAGAGTTAGATAACAGCTTGAAGCAGATTTATTAGGAAAAAAGCTGGAAATTTTCGGCAACATAACATATCTTCACTGTTGCAAGGAGTTTAGAGTCAAAGAGGCATTGAAAAGTAACCCACCACAAAAAAGTGGAGGACGAATCAAGAAACAGAAGAAACCTGATCGAAAACAGTTCAAGAACTCAGTGGATACAGAAAGGGAGGTATTACGAAAGGCTTGGGGGCACCTGAATGACCAACATAATGCTCATTGTGGGGCAGAAAGGTTGTGCAGGAAACGCGAAAAACACGGAGGGATCGGGAAAGATTCTTCAGGGAGCACTTCAAGTTTGCCAAAGAACTGTTTGAAGAGCATAAAAACATTAGAAGAACACGTTAGAATGACCTATTCAGACGGTCGCAAAGATGAGCATCAGAATGGCAGGACTTATATAGCGTAGTAAACCAGGAGCTGAATTCAACACCACGCCCCCAGCAATGCGGGACATAGAAAGTATTGTCCTGAAAGCACGGTGCAAGTCAGCTCTAGGTCCTAGTGGTGTCCTACATGTTGTATAACAGATGTCCTGAAGTGCTTAAAAGACTGCTGCGTTTGCTGAAAAATACGTTGAGAAACCAGTTCGCAAGCAAAGAATGGAGAAAGGCGAATGGAGTCTACATTCCAATGGAATAAAATTCCAGACATCAGTCAGTTCAGGCAATCTCACTATTGAATGTGGAAGGTAAGATATTCTTCTCAGTGATGGCTAAAAGGCTCACCACGTACCTGAAGAATGAGTACATTGCAGGTGTCTGCAAAATCGGTCGCCCAGTCGTGTGCCCGTTTGGCAGATCTAAGTAATATTGCAACATTTGCATATAATAGCATTAATCGCGTTGCGTGGCTCGCATGTGGAGCAATGGGTGATCGTGAACTTGACCTTGGGGAACGACACTGAACGTATTTCGACTCTGATTTTGCAGCAAATGAAGTACTGATCTGTATCACAGTATGTACTGTGGTACGAGCCCATGGAGAGCACAGACCTGAGAAGTGACCTTCTGACAAGAATCATATACAGTTGGTGCCAGTGCTTGGATCGTGGGTGTCTCCTATGGCACATTATGCTGGGGTTTTGTCTGAAAGTAGGTGTTGGTCACGCAGAGGTCAAAATGGACATACAACTCCGAGAGCCGTTGCTCATTTTATTCATCTTGCCAATACCTAACCTAATGCCTAGACATCCTCACCTTTCCTGTCTTTTAAGACTTGCTTGTGGATGACGTTGTCTTGTCTTTCTATCCTCAAGTTAGGGTGATTCTACACGGTCAAGAATAAAATACAATTTTCTCACAAATGAGCGGTTAGATAATATTTTGAGAATAGCAAGTGAAACAAGTCTCCAAACAATCCATATTAAATACATTCTCTACACTATATTCTCCGAGTATAGAAACATTGTACATTATACTCTCCAAGTTATTGAAACACCGTACCCTAAGCTTTAAAGATTATGAACATGTTTGTTAAGATAGGAATATATGTACTTTTTATTTTGTGATCAAAGGGAAACCATTAATTGTATAATTTTTTTTAGTTCAGGATGAAATTTAGCGGTTATCTCCCTTGTCTGGACGATTTCCATTATTCTGTATGTCTATATTAGGATATCGTTCATACAGATGGCCTTATAAGGAGCGGTCTTGCTCTGATATTACGGAAAGGTCTAGATTGTTCCGTGGCTGCTCTACTTTGTGCTTAGACATGCGCAGTAAACTTGCGCTGGGAATTGAAGACTGGCTTTCCGGGCAGTCGTTGAAAATCTCCGAGCTGACAAGAGGTCAGCGCTCGTCTCTGTTGATAATTCTGGGGAACGGAGCCTTTGTTAGGTGTAAAATGATATGGAATTTTCCCCTTGTGATTATTCTGGCTTGTGATAGTATAGCCATGGATGTGTAGAAATGTGTTGTGTGTTATTTCTAAACGGCAAACAGGTAAAATAACTTTTTGAATCTTATATTATTGCCAGAAACAGTATTAAGATGGCTTTCTCCAAATGCGGAGATATGTTGGTGAAAGGAGACTGATGTTAGCCATCTCTAGAAGAAACCTTGCCGCTTATACGCCGTATTGCTCGTAAGATTAGACCTACATGACCTGTTTGGTCAAGAGAAGCCAGGTACTTCATCAAGGTGTGTTTCTCCTAATGCGGAGACATTAGATAGGAGAGACTGATATTGGCCATTTTTGAAATCACGCTGCTTGTACGGCTCATGTGGAGCCTTGAACTGTATCGCTGAAAATCATGCTGCTTGTACGGCTCATGTGGAGCCCAGAACTTTATTGCTAAGGAGGCTTGCTCCGGGTGAGGAGCTATATTATTTAGGAAGAGACTGAGTTAGATATTTTTGAAGCAGTCCGCCATCCGTGCGGCTGATGTGGTAGCTAGATCTACCTGACCTGCTTGGTCAAGAACAGTAGTCATATGAAGCGCGCCAGTTGCGCGGCTTATTTGTTGCAGCCAAGGTCTACTTGCAAAGTCTCTATGATGTGGAATGTTATGTATGGTTGCTATCTACACGATTATATGTGTTTACATCCCAGTGAATCGTTTGATGTCAGCGTATGTACTGTTGTTCGTAATATATTGTAAGAAACGTCGACAGTCGTTTTCAATTTTTCCTGACTTCTGAGTGTGGTATGAACGGCATGGTATCATCAAGCACCTACACACTTGCAACAGTTAACCACACTCGCAACGGTGGAAGCTTCCAGTAAGTGAAATGTTACCAACGACATTCGTTTTTTTTTCAAGATCCATTCAACTTGTTCGTTACGTCCTTGATGATGTTGATCTATGTTCATTGACGTTACCACAGCACCATGTCTTCCCATGACGTTCCTGTGTTGATTCGTCATTGACATTATCGTCTCCCTGGCATCTTTACCATTTTTGTCGTTTTCGACTGCAAATACCCGGCGTTGTCCAGAAGGTTTCTACACCAGATCATTACTTATCAAGAATACATCGTTCCAGCCAACGTCGGATGTCCGTACTTGCACCTGTGTTACAGTTCCTGTTTTCATCGTTGCTGGTAGTTTGAAGGACAGTGCAGATATAAACACACAGACAGTTTAAATTCTCGCCGAATAGTGTATTTCTGACGTCACACAAACTAGTGGTTTATTTGAAGAAAAAAATGATAGAGAAGAAGGAGGGGGGAAGATGGCCGACTTATGGAAAAGTTAAATATTGACGATTAACAGTGAAAAAACTGAAAATCTAAACGACAAATAATATAACCATAAAAATCATATAAAAAGGATAGCTTATTGTCCCCTATGCAATAATATGTTTTAATATACATGGTAGCCCAAGTATTAGCCAAGATATTGAAATAATACAATATGTCTCCTAACACTAAGACGGACAGACTGTTGTTCTTGCTCATTTATACATAACGTTAGTGGGGACGAATGTTTAAAAAAGAGGCAGTAGAGGGATTCAAATCCGATTGGTCGGTAGAAGAGTAAAGGAAGAAGGATATTGGTTAAGAAAAAGTTAAATATATTTTGAATACTCACTCCTAGAAGTTTGGAGTTTTTTTTTTAAATTTGAATCGAAAAGCTAGACCCTCGCTCTGATTGGGCCAGTCTGGTATATTGGCAAAAAGCTTTCAAAGGCTTGTCGCCAGTTGAAAAATTGTGTTTGAAAGCAAGCTGCGTTGAGAACAGCAGTGCTAAGAGTGAAATAAAAAACCTTGGCAGTCTGAACCGGGGCAAAGCTGAACTTATGCTAATGCCAGTCAACGTATGTTTGTGATATTTCTTTGAATTGTGGTAAGAACGAATTTATTAATCTTGATATTACAATAAAATTTGGTGTATGAGATACTGCTTGTTGGGAAGGCTTTACGACTAAGTACAGAGGTCCCTGTTGAGGATTGTTTCGGGGTTTGCAGACATGTGAATGGTTGCAAACATTTGCATGGTTGCACCACGAACCACCTCAAATGAATTAATACTGGAAATCACGCAAATCGATGTATGACGCGTCAAGCCTAGTAACAACAGTCCACGTGTGGCCCGCGGGCCTAATGGCCGTGTTTAAAATGTGTGGCATAGCCACTTATGGAAGGTGTCTCAAATGTGTGGCGCAGCCACTTACTCAAGTGTAGAACCGTTTGTGTTCTGGCTGGGAAGCCAATAGAAATATGTAAGTCTATGTATGGCCGTAGTGCCTTCCGGCAGTGTTTCAAATGTGTGGCAGAGCCACTTATGGAATATGTATAATATGTGTGGCATGGCCACAGATTAAGGATATGTATGAAGTGGTATACCTATTGTGAATTACAAATAGCGTAGAAATCCGTATAGATTATGCTGGGAAAGCATTCGAGTCAAATGTATAGGACCAGAGAGTCTAAAGTATAATCGCGAATATCGTAGGATACGTTTCGCAAGTGACATTATAATTATGGCAGTTAAAGCCTGGCTAGGAAAGCCAAAGTATTGAATAAGTTGTGACCGGGAGCGGAGGTAAGTCACGGTACCAAAAGTCAAGTCTATGTGACAGTGGATTTTGTTCAAAGGGATGAAAATCTGTATGTCACTTGAGTTAAGGGAAATAATCCCAAGACTTTCTTTTTTTTGGTTCTTCTGGGAAAGACTGGTTACACACCAGAGATGTTGCTTCCAGAAGAGAGGAACCACCCAGGTAATTAGAATTACTCGTAAGTGCCTTTACGTTTTTAATATTGATCTTGAAGAGGTGGTATAGAATCAGTAACTCGAACAGTCAAAGGAAACTTCAATAGAGCAGATTACTTGAAAAGTCCAGTAGATTTAAAAAGTATCCTTTATTTCGTTTCGTTTCAAAATGAGGAAAATGTGGCAGTTCGATAAGAATTTCTGGTGGGGAAAAGTAAAACTGCCAGCTTTAGCCTCCAAGGCAAAAGGCTTACGCTCCTCAATACTCTAGTCGTTTTTGTGACATCTGTGGAAATCCTAGCGAAATAAAAATTCGATTCGAGACTTCAATTAAAACTAGATCGAACTTACTTCATGTGGAATGAACCACAAACTGGATCGTGGCAGGGGTTAGTGCTGGGTCACTAACTTTCCTGGTTGGTAGGAGATCTCCAGACGGTTATTTTACTATCCAAACCGTATGAGTCAAGGGCTTTTTCGTTCAGTAGTAGGGGACGCGCCAGGTTGCTCCACACCTCGACTAAAGAACTTTTTTTTTGTTTGTATAAAAAATATCCTTTATTTCGTTTCGTTTCAACATGAGGAAAATGTGGCAGTTCGATAAGAATTTCTGGTGGGGGAAAGTAAAACTGCCAGCTTTAGCCTCCAAGGCAAAAGGCTTACGGCTCATCAATACTCTAGTCGTTTTGTAACATCTGTGGAAATCCTAGCGAAATAAAAATACCATTCGAGACTTCAATTAAAACTATATCGAAGTTACTTCATGTGGAATGAACCACAAACGTAATCGTGGCAGGGGTTAGTGCTGGGTCACTAACTTTCCTGGTTGGTAGGAGATCTCCAGACGGTTATTTTATTATCCAAACCGTATGAGTCAAGGGCTTTTTCGTTCAGTAGTAGGGGACGCGCCATGTTGCTCCACACCTCGACTAAAGAACTTTTTTTTTTAATAAAAGCCTTTATTTGGTCTATGATTTTAAACAACATCAATGTTATATACAAGAATGACATTTTGTAAGATATGACATTCCCCCCCCTCCCCAAATAAGCAGTACAACGTATCACAAAGCAATATTTACATTATAAAAAGATAAAGGATAAAAGGTACAAACCCCCTCCCTCCCACTTCCCTCCCAACTTAAACATTTTATCAAACCAAACCCCTATTTCTAAAACAAATCTTAACACAAACTTCGTCAATATTAATATTTATCGTTCCTTAATTATAAACTACACAATAGGCAAACCATAGTTGATGGTAGATGAAAGTGTGAATGATTGATGGTACAATGGGTATTTATAGTATGAACACAGCAAATTATCAAGGTTGCATTGCCTTCTGTAAAGACCACAGGGTCACAGAAGGCGTGATGCATAATATTTAAAGTATATTATTTACACAACAAAAAAAAAACTTATTTATTTTAAACTTGTCTTGTTATGTCATCTGTTATTTGTTCATATATTTGTGAAAATATTCTACTGTCGTAATGTATGCCGTCATGTACTGCCCTATTCCTACATATCCATACTAAATATCTAAATTCAGCTAATAAAGTTAATAATTTAAGTTCTGTTTGTCTCTGCAATGAAGGTAAAGTATTCAACATGACCGCTTGGTACATGTTGAGTGATCGCGGTGTCTTGGAAGTTATCAGTGTTCTTCGTCTGTTTATAGTGGGGGCCACTGTTTTACATGTGTAAAACAAGTGGTCCTCTGTTTCTATTGCGTTGCTACTGCTCAGTTTACACTTTGGTGGCACTTTGCCAGCTTTTTTTGCCGATCGCTCACTCACAATAGGTGTTAAACTGTACAGTAACCTGTATGTGACTTGTTTGGCTTGTGGCTTAACGTCTAATGCATGAATGTTTGTGAAGCTTTGCGTGTAGTCTGTTATGAAAAGGTTGTACCCTCGTTTAATCCGTGTGCCTAAATAAGGTTCTTCTGCTCCTACTAAAAGTTTGTATATTAGTTTAGTGTCTTGTTTTACTAAATGTTCGTTTCCTTTTAAATTTTGTAGGCATATCTTATAAAAGGGTGGTGGGGTACCAAAGAAATGAGGTTGATTATTTTCTAATTTATGTAACTTAATTAACCTTAAACCGATATAATAATGTGCTAATGGGTACATACTTGAATTTTTTATAACCTCCCTTATATACTTAATCCTTAAAGATTTAATTTTAGTGTTAATGTCCTGTAAGGCTATCCCCCCTTTATTCTTAGGTTGCATTAAAGTTGAATGCTTTATACTTCTAAACGTATTCCTAAAAATAAAATTCCTAATCAGTACATTTATTTTAGTTACAATTGATTTTGGCATAATTTGGACATTTGCTGTATAAATTATTTTTGGCATAATGAAACAGTTCACTATGATGCTTCTCCCAAAAATAGTAGCTGTCTTATATTTATACCTTTCTAACATGTTTTGAATTTTATCTAATAACTTAGCCCATGTTTCTGTGTTAGGGTCTTGTGGGTTACATGAATAATTTATCCCATAAATTTTAATTCTGTTAACTTGCGTTAACTGAAAAGGGAAATCTGTTTTATTAGCCCATCTGCCTAATCCCATTATACTAGATTTCTGAACATTTAGTTTGGATTCGTTAGCGTATCCAAACTCTGTAAAGATTTCCAATATGTTTTTTATAGAATCCACTGTTGCTGGAAGGAATATTGTATCATCAGCATACGCTAAAGATTTTTTTTCTCCTTTACCGGGAACAAAAGTTCCCGTGATGTTTACGTCTTGCCTTATTCTTTCCAGAACTGGTTCTAATGTTAATACGTATAACAAGGGCGATATAGGACACCCTTGTCTTACTGACCTTTTCAGTCTAACAGGGTCAGTTAAATTGTGGTTAATTAATATTCTACTATGGGGTTTTTTGTATAAGATTTCTATCCATGTTCTAAAATATTCCCCAATGTTGTTTGCTTGTAACGTTTTATGTAAGAAGGTATGCGATACTCTGTCAAAGGCTTTCTCCTGATCTAATGATAATATTGCACTTTGACACTGTCTATCATGCGTGTATGTAATCAAATCCCTTATAAAGTGTGTATGTCTACAAATATTTCTACCATGTACACTGCATTGTTGATCTTCATGTATCATGCGTGCCATAAACGGTTTGAGCTTCAGAGTGAGAGCCTTGGCCAGAATTTTATAATCAGTATTTAGAAGAGAAATGAGCCTGTAATTTTTGATTGACTTTTTGTCAGCATTATCTTTAGGTATTAAAGTAATAAAAGATTCATTTAGGCTGTCGGGAAGCTCTCCTTTCTGGAAGGCTTCCTCAAACACTTTAATTAACAGTGGGCCTAAGGTGGGGAAAAAGAAGCCATAAAATTCGGCAGTTAACCCATCTGGCCCGGGTGATTTATTTTTTTGGAAAGTACTGACAGCTTCCCTTAAATTTTCCAAAGTTAAAATTTCATCTAATTTCTTGCTCTCATCTTCACTCAAACACTTTGTATAGTGTAGATATTTATCCTGTGTGTTTACATTAGTTTGTTCTTTCGTGTATAATTTTGTGTAGTATTAAAAAAAGGCGTGTCTAATACTAGTATTCTCTGTCTGCTGTTTCCCATTCATGTCTACTATTTCGTGTATCTGTCTACTGCGTTGTACATTTTGTTCTATCGCTAAATATTGTCTACTGGGTATTTCTTGCGTAATAGTATTTAATTTTGTCCTAAGTAGAGCCCCTTGATATGTGTGTTATTTGTAAAGGTCTAACTGCTCTTCTAAAGTGTGGATGTGTGGGTTAGATTTATCTATTTGTTTAGTTAAGCTTATTGCATCTTCTAATATATTTTGTTCTCTCTTAAAAGCCCTGTGTATTCTTGTTGCTAAAATCTGCGTTCTGTCCCTTATTGTGTTTTTTAACAGGTCCCAATATTCTGCAATGTTGTTATTGGGAATATCCTGTGTGTAACCCTGAATGAGTTGTGTTATATTATTCGTGAAGAAAATATTTTTTAGCAAGTTATTGTTGAATTTCCAATGCGGGGATCTCTTTACTTGTCTGCGCGTGTGTCCCGTACTTAAAGATGTGTAAACTGCCTTGTGATCTGTAAATTTAAGAGTGCTTTCTATATGGTATGTTTTGTGTATATTGTAGGTACTAGATGCATATATTCTGTCCAGTCTTGATGCCCGTCTGAAGTATGGGTTTACGTTGTCGTAGTGTGTAAAGGTTTGTTTATGAGGTTCTATTTTTCTGTAAACGTCCGAGAGGTCGTGTTCGTCTAGCATAGTACGTATTATCACTAGACTGCATGACGAAGTGGTAAACTGAGGTTGGCCACTCGTTGTAAACTGTCTATCTGGCAAAGTGGTAGAGTCGTCACTTGCCATATCTAAACTATTTGACGTAGTGGGGACTGAGTGCAGACCACTACTCTTATTTAAAATATCTGACGAAGTAGGGACTGTGAGCGGACTACCCGTCATAAGTGAACTTAACGTGCTAGCTAGTAACTTCCTGTGTGCTATACTGGTTACACATGGCAAAGTGGTAGGCTGGCCACTTGTACATACCCTACCCGGCATAGCAGTGACTGTGAGCTGGCTGCCTGTCCTGACTAAACCACTTGATAAGTTCATGTTTACATTGTTAGACCAGACGGTGCTTGAGGGCTGACCGATTGACCTAATTACATGACTGCCTGACGGAATAGTGACTAAGGGCTGGCTATTCGTTCTGCACTGATAATTTTGGCTAAGCGCAGATGAAACCGCGCCGCCTAACACTCCCACCCCAGTGGGGGGGGGGGGGAGTTGACTGCTTAATTACAACTGTGCGCATTTAAGGGTGTGTTCAGTTGTTTGTGTGTAAAAACAAAAACACCAAAGGAACTACTTACATTAAACACGACTCTTAAATAATAATATACACTCCCTAAACTATAGGTGTTTACACATTTTACTTTTAAAATTACATCACTATGAAATAAAGGGGGAAAAAAAAGTTCATTTCTCCGGACACAGGCAGCTCACTGTCTGTTCTTGTTGTAGGTGCAACCAAGGCTTTCCTATACTTGGGAACTGGACAGGTTTGTTTGCAATGGGCCTCAGTGCACGGGGAAAGAACTTCTAGTAGTAAACTCATTCACTCACATGTTCAAAAGGCTTGCCCATCTATGACGATATCTGCTTGAGACAACATGGCCTCCATGTCGTCCTCTTCTGTAGTTGCCGCCCAACAGGAGGAGGCTTGCGTATTGAACGGCGTCAGCGCCTCTAGAACCTCATGTCTTGTTGGTGATGATCTTCTGTTGTTAGGTGCTGACATCACACGCTCGTCGGCGACAGGTGTCGACGAGTTCTCTCTCGGGGAGGGCTCTGGCGTAGGCGCCCTGGGTGATGGTGGCAAGTCTCTTCGGCTAGGGGAGCGCTTGCTCGGCGACTTGCTGTCACTACGTTTTACTTCTTTTGACCTCACAGGCTCTGTTGCCTGGAGCAGGAATCTTTTTCTATTGATTTCTTATTTTTCCTTCTTGTTATTTATAACTTTTGTATATCCATCACCCTCACTGGCATCTGGGCCATCCGGGGTAGGGAGCTCGTCTGCCCTGCTCTGCTCTGCCGGTGTTTTTTCGACAGCTGTCTCTTCCTCCCTCATTTTCTTGACCCAGTGGTCATCCTGCCCACACACCGCACACTGTATTCTTCTTCCGGGCAAGGACACCCATATTCTTAGTACTTTGTCCTCAGCTGCTTTCAAGTGCACAAAGTGCGGTATCCTATGTTCGGATGGTCGGTATTGGAAATTCCCCATGTCGTGGGCATTTTTGATCCTGTACACTTCTACGTCTTTATCTCCCGACACTTCCGCCGCTATTCTTTTTACTGCCTCGGGTTTCATCGTGGGCGGCATCCAATGCAGCACGCCTTTGGATCTTTTCTTGTCATGATGCTCAATCTGAATGCTCATCTGAGGGTTGGTCCACTCCAATCTTTTTCCGTGCAGGCCCTTGTAGTGCTTCAGCTGAGCTGCTGCTGTTAACGTGGCATACCACTTATAAGGGCCCGCGAAGCGGTACAATGTGGCGATGCCACTCAGGCCGACGCCGGCTGGTCCAGCTAATATGCTGGCTATTAAAGAATACGATGCCTTGTTGGCCTGCGGCCCTGAGATCGTAATTACCAGTGTCCCTGGTCTATGGAGCATGCCTCCTTCTAAGTCTTCGTTCAGATCAATTAAAATCACGGGCACGATAGGTGCGGACATTCTTTTTTCTATCTTTCTTGGTACTAAAACCAAATTGGATTAAACAAAGTCACAAGGCCATCCTAAGCTAACAGCTAAGGCTAACACCACAAACCTGAGAAGTTACAGCAGGAGGTAAAAACACGTGTTCACGGCTTAACGGGTAAAGATAACGCCTTCAGTTTGACAACTAACATTGAGTTACTGTCTCAAGCTCTCTCTCCGATTACTAAGATGCATCAGTCTTTATACTTGTCTGGTGCTATGGCTTCCAAGAACGCTATAGAATTAACGGTTAACACAGACGTGCAATGTCTGTAGGATGAACATTGTGTAGATCCTAGAACTATGTTTTAATGCCAGTATTAGTTGTGTGAAAACGTTCTGTATTCATTTGGAAAAAGGACATGTATTAAATATTCAGTCGTCAATGGAACTTGTCTTAATTGCCTGAATTATTCAAGTTCACCAATGTGCTGTGACTGTTGAGATAACCCTTGCAAGGTCAGTCCAGACTATCACATTTATCTACAAGATTAGTCATAAAATAATACAACACTGCTGGAGAATTAATATGAAATAATGAACGACACTGAATTAAATAAAAATAATTGAATAACACAATAACGGCTCTAAATCTGCAATTGAACTATAAGACGAAATGGTAGAGATGAATATAACACCTAAAGAATTATTGAAGAGCAACCCAATAACTCACGTCCAACGGGCCCATAACATCTAGTGTCAGAAGACAGCCCGTAACATCTGGTGTCAGAAAGTGTAGAATTCACCTTCTCCGTTACCCAATTCATGTGTCAGGCTCAAGTTGGGAAACATTTCGGTTGAAACAACTACAAGAACATTTCAGTTCTTAACGGACAAAGTCACAGTGAAAATTGAATAGTTCGAAGAATTTTATTTAAAACGCAAGTCAGATCTGGCAACTCGAGTACACAGACAAGCAACGAAGGTCAAGGTCGAATCAAGTCTCCTGCTAACGGTCACTTTCGGCGCTGATTCAACTTGATCTTATTTCATCAAATTGTTGATCCTGAACCGACCCATAGAACAGTGAAGACCAGCCATACCCTTGCTGTACGTCTAGATCAACCGGAAAGGTATTTCGACAGAGATTCGTTCGATACTAAATTTGAACAGATCATCTGCAATCAACCGGACACCTGCTGATCAATGGGGACGATTCAAACAGCTGTGTGAATCTTGTTGTAGTTTTCATAAATCACATTGGCGGGATCGTAATAAGATAAGTTCTTGTCTAGATTAGAGCTCTTGACTAGTGTGGGTTGTCCAGGTGGCTAGCTTTGGCCTTCAATTTTCTCCACTGTCACTTGCATGTTTTATTTGCAGTTCTACTCATTATCATTATGTGTATAAAATCGATGTGTTTTATATAAATTCGTGGGAAGGATGGTTAGGGCTTATTATTGCTTGTTTTTTCCTTTGGGAAAAATTCAAGGAATTATAACGACTTCTAGGGTTAATGCTTGTATTTGCTGACTGAAGAGCTAACTATTTTATTATTTTTTTTGCAGTTAGGATATAAAGTAACTGAAGCTTCGGTTCGCAATACAACCATTTTATTTTTGTGCTAGTTGTGACGTCACGTGCCTACGTCATTTTATTTGCATAACCTAGTTTCCGTATTGTTCACAATTTTATTCGTCTGTGATCTAAAATCTCTCTGTCTCATTGTTTGTTTAAGGACGACGTGTATCGTAAAATTTTTATAATGTTATTTAAACATTTCATTTCTCTTATTACTATGTCTAGTTCTTACTTATTTGCTTTATTTCTGTTATGTGATGTCGTATAACTGAACATATCACGTCATTGTATTTCATTTTCTTGTGCCTTCCATTGTCTATTGTCACCTGTGCGTGTCTCTGGCTTACATTGAATATCATGGTTACATTGGATTAACTAATATCACATGTTCATAAAATATTTACTGACAAATACTTATATAAGTTATTGAGAAACGTGGCACCATGTATACGTTAGAAGATTTTATTAAAATTGGACAGAGCCTAGGTAAATCAGAGCTGAGCTTGAACTTTATGCTGAGAATAGATATGAAAAGCATTTATCTCAACTTGAGAGAATTGATTAACGTGAACTTAAAAAGTTGGAATTAGCCCAACAAAAAGAACTTAAAGAAAAAGAATTGGCGCAACAAGAAAAAGAGAGAGAATTACAAAAAGAACTTAAAGAAAAAGAAAATGCTCAAAAAGAAAAAGAATTGGCGCAACAAGATAAAGAAAGAGAATTAGAAAAGGAGAAAATGGAAAAAGAAATGGCGCAACAAGATAAAGAGAGAGAATTGGAAAAACAGAAAATGGAAATAAGAAAAATGGAACTTCTTCAATTGGACCAAGCTCATAAAAATGCTATGGAGCTTGAAGCTTTAAGATTAAATGCTGAGAAAAAAAAGGCGTTAGAATCAGCTAAGGTACAATCAGATCAGTCTAGGCCTTCAGCTAATTCAAATGTATTTTTACCCTAAATTAAAGATACCACATTTCGATCAGGCTAGAGATTGTGTGGATTCTTTTTTATCCAGATTTATTATGAAAGTTACAGGTTTAAATATTCCTAAGGAAAGATTGAGTAGTCTTTTGGTTGATTTTTTGACCGGGGACTCACTCAAAGTTTTCATGAATCTGGATGAGAAAAGCAGGAACGATTTTGATGTCGTAAAAGAAGTACTTCTTAGACGGTTCCAGTTAACTGAATCTGGATTCCGAGATCGTTTCCATACGGCTAAGCCAAGTAAGGAGGCTGACTTTGGGGAATTTATTGCTTCCATTAAACATTTTTTCAATAGATGGATAGACTTGTCAGGTATTACCAAATTATATGAAGGGTTGATGGATCTCATGCTACGAGATAAAGTGCTATCCGCGTGTAGTCATGAATTAGAGTCTTTCCTACAGGAGAGAAACCCTAACTCTATTGAAGAATACGAAAAACGTGGTAGAAACTATGTCACGGCCTATCCAAACAAGGATGTACATAGATCTTTTCCTCGAGATCCAATGCCTACGTGCTCAGCACTCCATGATCATAGATCGTATGATCACCGACCTAGATCGAAGAGCGTTGGCGGACGATATCGTACAAACTTTCGTCAAGAATATCGGGGGTCTTACAACTTCGCTCGTGATCGCTCTCCTTCAAGATTCTACCGTCGGAGTTATCGAGGTTATACACCTCATGATCGTGGAGGACACAAAGGTAGGGGTCGTGATGATTATCAAAATGAGTATCATAGAGATTACAATGATCATAGATCATCATACAACAGGAGTGATGATAACGATGAGTCAACAGATTTTTATTATGATAAGAGAAAGGCATTCAAAAAGAAAACAGGTCATTCTAGATCTTCTTCGAAGAATAATGACAAACATAGTCATGTTAATGCATGTACTGGCAAAAGAGATCATGATAGCGATGAGAACAAACATGCTAATTCATGTAGTATGTTAGATGACTCTTGTTATGTTTGTCAATAGCATCTGATATCAGATAGGAAAAAGACACTTCTTTGCGGACACACTATGTCTTCGATGTCTGCTTGTTAGAATTTAGGACGTCTCACATATCTTAAGGGATTTTTATATGGAAAAGAAGTAAAAGTTTTGAGGGACAGCGGATGTTCCACGGTCGGAATACAGCACTCGCTTATCGAGCCCTCTGCATTCACGGGTAAAACTGTGCAATGTATTACTTTTGGTGGGAATGTGGAGAAATTCCCAGTAGCACGTGTCTTTATCGACACACCTTTTTACACAGGTACTGTCTATGCCTGCGGCTTAAGATCTCCCTTGGCTGAAATAATATTAGGTAACATACCTGGAGTTAGAGATTGCACTCCGGATGAGGTCGCAAGATGGGTTGAATCTCACCCACTGGTGGCAAATGCTGTTGTCACCAGAGCACAACAGTTGACGACAGATATGGCCACCCCACTTACACCTGTATTAGAGACAATTATGTCTCCACACGTCGTTGCTGAATCACCAGCGGCGTTTGCAGTAAAACAAAAAAATGATCCAAGTTTACATCGTTTATTTGCGCTAGCAGAGAAAAAGGTTATTAAACATACTAGATCATCACAACATTGGTTTCAGATAAAGAAATCCATACTAACAAGATACTGTGATGATGGTATTTCTATTATTCATCAGGTGGTGGTTCCAAAAGAATTTAGACCATTGGTGTTACAGACAGGACATGACTCTCCCATGGCAGGTCACATGGGCATTAAAAGAACATTATTTAGAGTCATGTCACAATTCTATTGGCCTGGCGTCAATAAGGACACAAAATTGTATTGCAGGTCATGTACGACATGTCAGAGCATATCACGTAAGGGCAGATTCCATACGGCACCCTTACAAATCACTATTGCACCAGAAAGACCATTTAAAAAGATAGCAATAGATATTATTGGTCCGCTATCTATTCCATCTAATAATGGGTTCCGATATATCTTAACATGTATAGATCTTTGTACACGTTGGCCTGAGGCTATACCTCTGAAAACCATTACTACTGCGTCTTTATCGGATGCATTGTTTTCGATTTTTTGTCGTATTGGTTTTCCGGAAGAAATCTTGTCAGACAGAGGTTCACAATTCACCTCAAACATTATGAAGGAAGTGGAGTCGATGCTATCCATTCACAATTCGTTTTCGAGTGCATATCATGCCAAAACGAACGGGGTTTGTGAGCGCTACAATGGGTCGCTCAAACAGATTCTTCATAAGATCACTGAGGAATGTCCTCGTGACTGGGACCGTCTCCTTTGTGCAGTCTTATTTGCATATCGAGAGGTCCCCCACGAAAGCACGGGCTTTAGTCCGTTCGAGCTCGTTTATGGCTCTAATCCACGTGGTCCAATGAGGATTTTAAGGAATTTGTTGGTCGGATCATCAGTAGATGAATCCACCCGTACTAGTTATGAGCTAGTTATTGAACTTCGATAAAGAATCATTGATGCGTGCACCTATGCATCTGATAGCATCAAATCGGCTACACAAAAATCTAGATTATTCCATAATCAAAATAGAACATTACGATATTTTAATCCTGGGGAAAAAGTTTGTTTACTACTTCCTCACGATGATAAAAAAACTTTTGGTTTCATGGCAGGGTCCATTTGTGATCAATACACGGGTCACGGATGTTGATTACCCTATAAACATAAGAGGGAAAATTAAGACTTTCCATGTCAATATGCTGAAATTGGCAGTGGAAAGACCACAAGAGTTAATTCCCATTATAAACTCTGTTTCTGAGTCTTCATCTCATATTTCTTCTTTCGCATTAGTGAATGATGAAGATACTACATCTTCGATTCCTCTACAGTTTTCTCTACCATCTTTACAATCTTCCGAATCTTGGAAGGATGTCACAATTTCTTCGACTTTGTCATCTAAACAACAAAGTCATGTTCGAGAAATTCTTCTTTCTTTTAATGATGTACTTACTGACCTTCCAGGTCGAACATCTCTAATTTCTCATGACATCATTCTGACAGACAATCATCCTATTAAATTAAGACCTTACCCTATTTCTCTACATCATAAAGATATTGTTGAGAAGGAACTAAAGGATATGATAAGATTGGGAGTTATATCTCCATCAGAGTCACCTTATGCTTTTCCCATGGTAATTGTGAAAAAAAGGGATGGTTCGCTCCGTATTTGTATTGATTTCAGACGTCTAAACAGTATTACAATTAGCGACGCTGAACCAATGCATTTGTTGGAAGACCTACTTTCTCAAGTTTCACAAGCTACTTACTTTAGTAAATTTGATCTGTCGAAATGATATTGGCAGATACCTCTTACAGAAAATGCCAAGCCTTTCACCGCCTTTACTACTCAATTTGGATTGTTCCAATGGAATTACATGTGCTTCGGCCTTGTAAATGCGCCTGTGACATTTGTGCTCATGATGCGCCGCCTTCTGTGCGATAGAAAAGATGTTATCACATACATTGATGACATTTGTCTATTTCACGACTCATGGGAAGACCACATTACTGGTTTATCTTCTCTACGTCTTACACTGCAACAAAATGGTTTGACTGTAAGACCTTCTAAGGTCCAGATAGATTGTCGGGAGATTACATTTCTGGGTCACCGCATAGGTAACCACAGATTACATCCCGATGACAATACAGTCAAGCGCATACTAGATATTGCTACCCCATCATCGAAGAAGCAAGTGAGAAGCTTGTTGGGGTTAATTAATTATTACCATAAATTTATACCTCACGTCTCACAGATTTCTGCTCCTTTGTCCGTATTGCTGGCCAAAGGTAGTCCAAAAAAAATTTGTGGACACCGCAGTGCGAAGAAGCTCTGATTAGGATAAAGAATTTATTTAAGAATCCTCCTATTCTATTATTACCAAATTTACATGTGCCATTTGTGATTCAAACAGATGCTTCTAGTTCCGGCATCGCAGGATGTTTGCTTCAATGCTATGAAGAAATTCTACATCCGTGCTTGTTTGTATCACGATAGCTTACACCTGCTAAACAGAAAATTGCAACAGGCGAGCGCGAGCTTTTGGCTGTGGTCTGGTGCTTGAGGAAACTGTCTAAATATCTGATCGGTAAAAAGTTTTATATTCAGACAGACCACAGTCCCCTTACTTTCATCGCTTCCAGAACAATGCGGAATGCGAGAATACACAGATGGTTCCTACTGTTACAGGAGTTTGCATTTACCATCACCACGAACCACCTCAAATGAATTAATAGTGGAAATCGCGCAAATCGATGATGACGCGTCAAGCCTAGTAACAACAGTCCACGTGTGGCCTGTGGGCCTAATGGCCGTGTTTAAAATGTGTGGCATAGCCACTTATGGAAAGTGTCTCAAATGTGTGGCGCAGCCACTTAATCAAGTGTAGAACCGTTTGTGTTCTGGCTGGGAAGCTTATAGGAATATGTAAGTCTATGTATGGCCGTAGTGCCTTCCGGCAGTGTTTCAAATGTGTGGCAGAGCCACTTATGGAATGTGTATAATATATGTGGCATGGCCACTGATTAAGGATATGTATGAAGTGGTATACCCACTGTGAATTATAAATAGCGTAGAAATCCGTATAGATTATGCTGGGAAAGCATTCAAGTCAAATGTATAGGACCAGAGAGACTAAAGTATAATCGCGAATATCGTAGGATACGTTTCGCAAGTGACATTATAATTATGGCAGTTAAAGCATGGCTAGGAAAGCCAAAGTATTGAATAAGTGGACATAGACAGAATATGTGAATATTAAATAAGGATATCACGAGCATTACGAAGTGATAATAATTCCAATAAACGGATTTGAAAGAGTTGGTTGCAGACTCAAGAACGCTATAGAATTAACGGTTAACACAGACGTGCAATGTCTGTAGGATGAACATTGAGTAGATCCTAGAACTATGTTTTAATGTCAGTATTAGTTGTGTGAAAACGTTCTGTATTCATTTGGAAAAAGGACATGTATTAAATATTCAGTCGTCAATGTAACTTGTCTTAATTGCCTGAATTATTCAAGTTCACCAATGTGCTGTGACTGTTGAGATAACCCTTGCAAGGTCAGTCCAGACTATCACATTTATCTACAAGATTAGTCATAAAATAATACAACACTGCTGGAGAATTAATATGAAATAATGAACGACACTGAATTAAATAATAATAATTGAATCACACAATAACGGATCTAAATCTGCAATTGAACTATAAGCCGAAATGGTAGAGATGAATATAATACCTAAAGAAATATTGAAGAGCAACCCAATAACTCACGTCCAACGGGCCCGTAACAGTCCCCAGCAGACTTATGCAGGGCCTGTGGTGTTGCACACAAGCAGTAAAATTGATATGTGTTGTATAATTTAAAATGATTTCCACAGTTGCCAGTGGGAAGGCTAACCCACATTATTCTATGGATGAGAATCATTGTTGCAGTGTCAGAGGCGTTGTAACCATTAGGGAAAAGAATAGGTGCACTGGTATGAGTTGTTATCTCAGATGAAAATGGTTGAAATGGATTGGTCAGAAAGATCTGACCCTTTTCTTTTATTGAAGTATACCATATATTGTTTGTGGAATAATATTGTAGATGAGTTATTAAGAATCATAACCTTGTTTCAGGGTTTATTGTTCTGGTACTAAGTTAGTGCCAGAACCCTGGTGACTGTACGAGTGTGAAAGAAAGACAGTGAAATTTTGTATATATATATATATATATATATATATATATATATATATATATATATATATATATATATATATATATATATATATATATATATATATATATATATATATATATATATATATATATATATATATATATATATATATATATATATATATTTATAGAGAGAGAGAGAGAGAGAGAGAGATACATATACATATACATATATATATATATATATATATATATATATATATATATATATATATATATATATATATATATATATATCTTCTTCTTCTTCCATCCTTAGCCGCTGACCGACAAAGCAGTCCGTGGCCAATACGCCTAATGGCGCCTTAGGGCAACAAGAAATTAACTGTTGTTCCGTTACGCCTAGTGGCGTTTATTGGTACAACAAAAAATTAATTGTTGTTTCCATAATCAGAGTGACTGGCAAGCGAGATATATACTGCTGTTAGTACGCGAATTTTTCTGTATATATATATATATATATATATATATATATATATATATATATATATATATATATATATATATATATATATATAAAATTAGATTGTAATAGTATTTGTATGGACAGAAGATCCATTGTGGTATTTGATTTAATGTAAATCAATTCATAAATTTCATTTTGTTGTTGGTCCTGACTCAGAAAATACTGAATCAGGCCAAATAAAATTGTAAAATAACCATTACACAAAATTCAGCCACAGTGTTGCAAAGAATAGTCCTCTTAGCTAATGAACATTTTCTAAAGACCTTTTGATATCAGCGGGGAAAAACACAGAAAGTGTTAACAATTATTTGCAAACAGTGTGAATAGTCCTCTTGCGTAGTGTATTGCATGTAAATACTAGTAGTGATGAAGACTGGACATATGATGGGAAAAGGTAAACTCGACCGACGCAGTGTTGTGTATCTAAGTCACCTTGCTCGCCAAGTGTTGAGGCGCTAGCAAGGGACAGTGTTTACATGGAGTGAGAGTGTAGCTGTAAGTCACGCGAATGGATGGACTGTTCTGTAAAGTTGACAGGTTGATAAGGCACTCATTCACTCGTAACTAGAAGTCAATAACGTGGACCACTGTTGACATTTCAGACATTTAATATGACGCATACTCTGACAACACAGCTACAGTCACTGGAACAGGTTGGCACAAAAATCATCGTATGCTTGAAAAATGGGTGACAACATCAAATTGGCATTCGTATAGCATATGAATACACTAGGACGATAGTGGGCAAGCACATAATTTTGGTTGTCTATCGTCTCATGCCTTAACTGACGAATCGCGTCAGTTAATGCTAACAAATAATGATCAATAATGGCTCCCTGTCAGAACCTCTTCTGGCTAAGTCTTTCAGGCCGTAAATTCAGCAGGCTCTTATGATGACAATCTTAAATAGACAAGGAGTGGATTTCAATACAATATAGGTCTTGGTATCACCATCAGGTAATAAGGCATTCCTGTTCTCTGATCGATAATCCGAATAGACAGAAAGTGGGATACAAAATGGCGTTAGCTTCAGTGAGTGTCGCTCACGCTGGAGATGTCTTAAACGAAAGTGAAGGCTCCGTTCATTACTCAAATAATATATTGGGCTTTCCATATCCCATGATATGTCCAATGCATAGTGCTGCTAGTAGAAGAGTCGTCTAAGTACAATCAATCGAATACATCAGCAGACAGTATGACGTCTGCATATTTAGTTAGGCCTAGGGAAAGTTCAGTAAATGTTTCTGCTTTACCTTAAGTCCAGAAAAACACTAGCAAATAGCACACGCCATCCCATGGCGTGAAGAATAATCGTTGGGGAGAATTACGGACATCATAGTCATACTGAGAAAACTTCTCCTTCCCCAGAATGAACCACAAAGACTAAATCTTCGGACGTTTCTTCGTCAGTGCAGAACCCACAGTTCGCCATCACGGAAGCCTCTTCTCGACTCTCTAAAACGACGCATGCGCAGAAATGCGCTTGACCCCAGAGTTCAACTCAAAAATATAGGCCGACATAGACATTACAAAGATACTAAGATATAAGACCGAATCGCCTTAAATAGTCAAGGAATAACCATTTTCTCGGGTTATAAACATTCCAAGCAAGACTAAACTGTTTCTGGCCATACCAGAAACAAACCGACGTAAAACTAATATTCGTACGCCAGGTTGAGATTCAAGAAAAGATAATCCATATAACGGAATATAACATCGAACCAATCAAGGGTTCTGTACGTTTGATTATCAAGTAAGTATTTTGACTCTCAATAAGTACTTTTCATCAGACAGATAGATATTACTTTATATTTGTATGCCTACCAAAAGAATCTGTGCGTAACAGACTATCACACAAAAGAATCTGTTCGCAACACACAGACTTCTATAAGATATATACTAGAGTGTTAGTCTGTTTGTGCTTGTTGTATTTGACCCAGTCCTATATATGTGTTAGAATTTAAATGTGTTTGTATTAATTTTACGTACACTACATCATATATTCATAACCTAGACATTTAGACGTAGTTATCATACATACTAGTCAAGAATAAGTCTAATTGATGTCATAAGGTGGTAGCAGCAAGGTTCTCTGATAACTCAACCCAAAATTTGTTATAATCAGGGACCTTCACAGCTGACCTCATTCAGTACAATAGAAAGATTGAATAATAACATCTGAAACACCAAATCCACCACATATATTGGGGGCTCGTCCGGGATTTTAAACTTCTCCTAATACATTTATAGGAATTTCATTTAATAAAATAAAAAGTATTATTGTGTGGAATTTAAATAGTGGATAAACTGTTGGTGCTTGTAGTTGTTGTTTGGTCAGAGTAGTTAAGTTACCTTAGTATATTGTTAACATTGCTTGATATAATATGGCTGACTTGGGTTGAGAGAGATGATGGTATTGAGTCATATTTAGGTAGATATGAGGTTTTAGCTACAACTTATGGGCTGGAAAAGGAAAGATGGAGCTTGAAGGTATCCCAAGGTCTTAGGGGAACAGCTTATGAAGTTCTCAAAAATGAGCAGGGATGACCGAGACAATTATGACATGTTAAAGCAGGCTCTTTTGTTAAGATACGAAAGGAATGGTGAATTTTACAGGAAAACATTTAGAAATGCCAAGCTACTGTCGGGTGAGACCTATCACCAGTTCTCTGCACGTTTAGAGACTTACTTGGAGAAATGGACTGCTCTGGGGAAAACCAAAGATCTTAAAGAAATGATCCTTATTGAGCACTTGAGAGAGTCCATGGCTCCAGACTTGAGAAAGTTTCTCATGGAACAGGGTGCAGAGAGGCTGGGTGAGTTACTTAATGTCGCTGAGAGGTATCAGGCAGCCCAGGCAGAGGTAGCTGGCGCCAAAAAGAAACATGTCGACAATTATAAGGCTCCACAAAACTCTAATAGATATGAAAACAAAGATCAGGGTAACAAGTTTTAGCAAAATTTTGATAGGCCACGCAATGATTATAAAAATAAAAACCCACAGTTCAATGACAGGAACTATGAGGAAAGAAAACTTTTTCATCAAGGTAGATTCTATTGTAAATGGTGTAAGAAGGAGGGACACGACACCAAAGTGTGTACAAGGAAACCTTCTGGATTTGCTGCTATGAAGTTTGGGGAAAAGGAAATAAAGGTAAAACCTACTGGACAGCAGGAACCTTATCACCCCCCAGTGTGTGAGGATGTTGTATGTAATGGGGTCACAATTAGGTGCCTGTATGATACCGGTTTAGATTTTGATTCAGTTGTGAGTGCACACTTGGTGAACCCAGATCAGTACACCACAGAAACAGTGGAGATACAGAGGGCGACCAAGGACATACCACTTATGACACTTCTCATTGCAAGGATAACGGTGAAAACTCGCTATGTGAAAGGAGTAATCAGAGCAGCAGTGATCGACGCACCCATCTCCCCTCTGATATTGGGGTGTCATTATGTCTTCTTGGGGGATCCCAAGAGACCTGTGGTAATGGCAGCAGTCCAGACCCGGTCACAATCCAGAAAGGAAGAAGATGAGCCAATAAATAATCATCCAGATGAGATGAGGAAGGCACAGGCTGAAGATAGGACACTCAAGCCTTGCTTTAAAAAATTACCTAAATGCCACACACCTCCAAGCAAAGGGGATTATTATATGAAGAACAAATTGTTGTATAGGAAGACTGGGACTGGAACAACTGGCCATGGACAGCTGGTACTTCCTACTTCATATAGGGAGAGAGTGTTGGAATTAGGACATGCTATTCCCTTTAGTGGTCATATGGGGATCAGCGCAACAGGACAGAGTATAGCTTGTCATTATTTCTGGCCAGGGATAACGGAAGATATAAAGAGATATGTAAAATCCTGCCCAGAATGCCAGAGAGTAGCTCCAAAGCATTTGTGAACGGTGGTTTAGTTTTGATGGAGAGAAAGGGTGTAGAGAAGTGGTTTGAGAGATATGGATGGGTTTGGTTACAGATTGTTTGTCGTTGGTGAAGGGAGATAAGATGTGTAAAGTTAAGCTTTGTCTTAAGGGGGGAAACTCCAGTTATTTTGGTTGGTGCGTAAAGTGTTTGATTTGGGTTAAGCAGATGTAGTGGGTTAGCAGTTACGGTTTAGTAAAATAGCTTATGAAGGATTTGTAATAAGGGTTTAAGAGGAGAGTAGTGGAGTTGGATATAATTATACAAAGGGAAATAACTTTGAATTAAGTCTCTTACAGGTTTGAGTGAGTTGAGAAAAAAAAGTATGCACGAGAAAGCCGAAATGCGTGAACTCATTTTAGGCGTGAACGAAGAATGTTAGAACGGGGTTTTTTTACAGAGTCTGGTTGGAGACGCGCTAGGCGTAGGCAGGGAAAGGTGTTTCTCTCAAGTGTTAAGTTAGATATTGAACGTGCTCAGCGTAAGACTTGATATAGTTGTATAAGATATATTCGGAGGACCAAAGTGGTTGTGTAAGAAAAAGTGTATTTCAAATGAAGAAACAAAACCAGGTACGTTGACATTTTGATTTATAACTAGCGTATGTAGCTCAGCAGACCAGGTCTGAGCAGAGGACAGTAAACAGATGAAATCTTGGTAAAAGTGACAGCCCTGGCGGTTAAGGCCAGTTTCTCGTAGAGAGATATAACAAGAGACATAGGAAAAGAAACATAAAATACATAAGCAGTACAGAAGAACGACAGGAAGTTCTATCTGAATAAAAATATGACATGTTCTATAGCTGGGACAAGTAGTAGTAAGGAAGACAAGCAAATGTATGTGAAAAATTGATACTGAGATTGTTTTAAACTGAAGATTGTATTTTGCAAGACTGCCAACCTTGAAGAGGAAGGTTGGGCATACTATGTTTACCCATTTATCAACTTATGTTAATAAAGTTCCACCATTGATATTTTCACTGCTGTTTTTGAGTGGAATCGATTGATCAATAGTGGGTATGAGGAAAAAGTAGAGTCATTCTGAGTGAAGGAAGTTTCTAGTATTTACTTTACAAAACATTAGCTACTGGAAGGGCAGAGATCCGAATCTTGCAATACGATTCACGGCTACAGGGCTTTCATGGTGCTCGTGACCAGCCCTACAGTAGGCAGTAGCAAAGACAACAGATAACAAGGTAACTAATGGTGCGCGGAACCAGCCCTACACTAGGATAGCTCAAGAAACTTGTATAACTCAATGATAGTTCAAGAAACTGTTATAAAGCAAGACAGACTCCACTCAGATGTCAGTTTCGGCATCACATATTAGGTACGGTTGCATCAAATATTTTCGTATCTAGCACTACAACGGTCACAGAATATTTTAGTGCACCTGACCAGCCCTATACAAGATAGAGATTTAAAAGACTGCAGACAGAACGAAGGTCAAGTTCATTAAGAAGATACAAATCAAAGGAATATTGCGAGCTGAAGAAACAAAGCAAGACAACACAGAAGTCAAGACATCACGAAGGACAAGTGCACTAAGAAGAATATAAAGAACAAAACAGTCTACGTCACCCAACAACCGTCAGAGTACAGGCACTCATGCATGAGATAAGAATCTGAATTATGAACAGGCCCAACGCGCAAAAATAAGATATTACACAGCCGTATAAGACAAAAATTGTGTTGATTAATTCTGAAATACTGGAGGAGCAAGTGTGTATCCCAATCAAGGAAAACAGATTATGTAACACATAAACATTTAGATACAAATTAATTAGGTTAGTTATTATAGTAGTTAGTTAAATTATAAGATTTAGATTGATATTTAGGTTCTGTGTTTACAATCACAGTGTTGCAAGAAAATTTGTTTCGTAGTTCAAAAATGTGATGAAATATAGTGTATAGATAGTCGGTGGTATTTTTTTTTTGCAGGCCAACCAGGATATTAATATTGGTTTCTTTCCAGGTGTTTTTTAATACAAACACTTTACCGATCAAGACAAGATGCAACAACAACAACTTACGGCTGGTTTGGATCCCAATGTGGCTGCTCTTGAGCAGGTAGCCAAGGCTATGACTGCCATTAGAAATGAAAGTAAGTTCCAGAATATCCGGAACAGTATAACACCATATTCAGGGAATCCTACTTTATGTAGAAAATGGTTGTTAGAGATACAAAGATATTGCACTTCGGTCAATATGGACCAAGGTGAGTACAAACAAGTTGCATATCTTTCCTCATGCGGGTTAGTAGTAGATTTTATAAGACGCAGGTTTGACACTGTCCCAGATGAGACATGGGAAGATTTTAAGAAAGAACTAATAAGAAGGTATGCACAAATTACGGATGCATCGTATGCGTGGATGCAGCTGAGGAGCATACAACAACAACCAGAGGAACCCATTCAAATGTTCAGCGACAGGTTGTTAAACCTAGCGGAAGAAGTTTTCTTGGGGCAGCAAATTAACCAGCAAGAGGTGGAGAAACAGTTAGTGGGCATATTCGTCGATGGGTTAAATGATATACCAAAAAATTACATCTCCTCAGGAAGGACCCACAAAACTTGTCACAGGCCATTGCACTTGCTACAGCCGAAGAGAACCTTAGAAGAAGATTGGACCTCAGGCTTGGTAGGGTAGTTCCATGCGAAGAAACACAAGAAGAACCTATGGAGATAGGACATTGTCAACAAAGAAGAATATCAAGACGAGGGAGAGGAACAGAAACGTCTTGTAGATCAAGACAGGTAGACCACAAGCCAGTCGTGTGTTATGCTTGCAATAGACTAGGACATAAACAATTTGAGTGTAATTACAGGCCACTACAGCCGCAGCACTCAGTACGAAGAGTTGAGACCGGTAATCCGACACGCACTAGACACACAGAAGCCTTGTCCGGTAACTGTGCTCAATTCACTGATCACAACAATACTCTATATAATTACAGACACAACCCGGGCGTCACAAATATTCCTGACAGAGTCTGACACACAAATATTTACACTCAGGGTACAGACGAACCAGCTAACTATGTGAGTGTGGTAAATAGGTCTCAACATCATAGACAATGGGAAAGAGTACATCATCATAGGAATTGGTTTGACAAGGGAGGACGTCAAAAACAAACATGTCAAGAATACAGGAATAGAAAGATGAATTGGGATGGTTCAGTTATAAACAGAAACAAACATGAAAGGAGAAACATATGTACAGATCACGAAATTGGGAAATGGAAATGTAACAAAAATCAAAATAAACAGGGACATAATATAACATGTAATAGCAGTAAGAGTACATTCCCACGTTTTAATAACAACTATGGATCAGGACATTGGGAAAGCTTGAATAGGAGAAGATCAAGAATAGATGTGAGGAATTTTGTGGGAGAAATTAAGAAAGGAAGGATATTGGAAATAAACAACATAAATGTTGGTAACCAACAGAAGTGCCAAATAAAAACACAGAACGGGTGGAAAATGAAAGTAGAACCGCTAGGAGTGTGGAGAAAGATAATAACATCTCCCCACCAAAATATCACAACAAAACAAGGTAATAGGAATAGACCATGGACAAGTAAAATTAGAACAACAGTCCAGAAGCAGGAAAACATACATATAGACATGGTCAGTGTTGGCTCACAAACAGAAACAACTACGAGTATGGGCACACAAACAGTGGTGGTACCACAACATAGAGTTGACAACAAGATATACAGAGAGCAGAAGAAAGTGGAAACAAGGAAGCAAGACAAGATAGGAACCAAGAAAGATGTATGCACACCATTCAGACTCAATGCAGTGTTAGAAGAGAAAAAGCACACAAAAGAGAATGGAATACAGAGAATTAACAGTGTAACAGAAAAGATGGAAAGGATCAAAATACCTCAACCAAGTATAGAGCAGTTGAGGAAGGAAATAAAAGCCATCCTTGGAAGAACTAAACCAGACATCGTGGTACTAAAGGAAGTGCAGAAAATTCTGGAAGGAAAATTTGATATAGACTTATCAGAAAGAAAGGAAGAAATCTACAAGCTTGTCGTAGACGAAATAGAGGACGATCGACCGATGGATTTAAGAGGCTATATAAGGAGCCATAGTATGTATAGTATGAGAGGCAGTGTTCAAGAAAGATGTACACGGATTCCCAATAACACACCACACTACACGGAAGGACAGAAACAACATAACAATACACATGAACGGATAGGGACACGTAGAACTGAAGCAACACTAAAGGATAGTGACTGGAATAAGTCTAACAGGATAGGAGACAACTGGAGAGTAGGATGGAAAGATGACTATGGAGAAACATCAACAAGTAGTCGGTGTCGCACAATGGCAGGAAAAGCGCTACTCCATGCAGAACCGGGAACAACATCTGATCGGTTAACCCCAACCCCCCAAATCTTAAACAGGGAACAAGAGGAGATGGGCACATATAGGCCAGAAGAAGACAGGATACAAGTATGGCAGGATACAGAGAGTAAACTGTACAATGCGATTCTAGAAGATACGACAGGAATAAGGAAACAATGGAATAATATTGAAACAGAAATAGATGCACCGTACAAACATACGAGAGCTGCAGAACAAAGAAACAGAGCACAGGAGCAGCAGCTATTGAAACAAAAGGAGCAACAGATAGAGACTAAACAACAAAGTGGTGCAAGTCAAACTCAGAATATAGAGGACACATCAGCTAAAGATTCAGATACGAAGGACGAGATGGAGGAAGAAAATATAAGAGGGATGAAGAGACAGCGGTCGTCGTCATCAGACGATTCAGAGGACTACAGAAGGCGTCTAGCAAAGTTGAGACATGTAGAAGAGGTCAGACTAAGGAGGAAGAATAAGGTAAGAAATAGTAGTATAGCGGAGATGAAGGACATACGGGCAATTGTTCAATATATGGACAGGAAATTTGAAGAATTGGAAAAGGAGAAATGTAGTCATAGAGAAGTGCAAGAAGAACAAGATAGAAAGACCAAGGGAACGGGTCAATGGGATATAGACAGTGTCGACCAAGGAAGGTCGAGGAAAAACAAAGAGGAAGAAGGAAATAAAGATATAACAAAAATAGAACAGTTAACTGCACTTTGCGCAGATTTAGAGAAGAAGTTGGAAGAGTTAGAAAGCAAACAGGAAATGAGTAGACAGACATCAGAGAAAAAGGAAGATGTAACAGCACCTGGGGCAGGTGATGATATAAAGAAAGCCCCTGAGAAGGCGAAGCAAAAAGAGGAAGAAGTTAAGAAACATGAAAGTACTAGAAGTACAGATCGACGAGAATACCGATCTAAGAGTAGAGATAATATGGAGGCAAGTAGGGATACGGGTCGAAGAGAATACCGAGCCAAGAACCGAGAGGCTAGTAATAGGAGAGATACGAGTCGAGGAGAATACCGATTCAAGACTAGAGAGAGCGAGGAGAATAGGAGAGATAATAGTAGAGAAAGAAGGAGGGATACGGATCGAGGGGATTTCCGATCTAAGAGCCGAGATAGGCTAAGAAATAGAAGTGATGATAGAAGAAATACGGATCGAAAGGACTACCGATCCAAGAGCCGAGAGGCTAGAAAGGAGGAGAGAAATAGGAGTAGTAGCAAGAGAGATACTAGGAGTAGAAGTAGGGGTCGAGGTACCGACAAAGTAAAGAGTACAGAGTCTGAGAGGAACCTAGGGACTATGAGAAAGGAGGAAATAGAGGATAGGGAAAAACCGAGGCAAACGGTTAATGAAATCGTAAGAAGTAAGGAGGTTGAGAGAAACTCGGGAGAGATACGAGATACAGAGGTACAGAGGAAGTACAGTGTTGACACAGTTAGACGAGTAGAGGAGACTAAAGAAATGGATAAACAGATAGCGTTAGAAACGCTTAGAGCCAAGGAGGCCATGATGATGAAAATGTTTGGGTGATGGAGGTTATGAATAAATAAGTAAGGAGAATGGGAGATAGTAGCAGGAGGCTAAGTGAGGAGAGGCATAGCATACATAATATAAACAATATGGCGGCGGTTGCTAGTCTTAAAAAGACAAGTATGATTGGTCCATACCACACTTAAGAAGTAAACTGGGTACACCGGACCAATAGGGTACTGCAGTAGAGGAGACGAGTAAAGGAGAGGTAAGAAGTAGAGGTCATAGGAGAATGGCAGACTATAGTTGGAAAGCCGTGGTGACAAAGGCAGGAACAATGGAGATAGAGGTTGGAGAAGCCGTAGAGCAGAACACGGCAGAAATATGGAGTATTATGGGGAAATGTGGAGAAATATGGATGTACAGATTTTGAGGAGTCGTAGAGTAAGACGGCAATTATGCAGTAATATGGAGAAGATTTTGAAGAAACCGTTGAAGAGGACGGCAGTATTATGGGTTTTTCTGGGAGAAATAAGGGAAATATAAGATTTTGAGAAGCCGTGGAGCAGGACGGCAGAAAACGGCAGAGATATGGAGAGTATGCAGATAAATGAAAATGGGGGGATTGAGAAACCATTGAAGAAGACTGCAATGATAGGGAGAAATATTACAGATAAACAGTCATAATGGAGAAATTGGATAGCACAGTTCCAGGGAGGGAACGAGAGGTAGAGGAGATAAAGGAAAAAGGAGAACAGTAGAAAATTGCAGCGGGAGTCTAGTTGTTTGGAAACTAGATGCAATCGTTCTACACTGAACATAAAAGTGAGCTGAGTAGGTCCGAACGATGGACTACTGCAGTGGTGGAAGAGAAGAGGAAGAGAAGAGGAAAGAGGAAGGGAAGCCATAGATTAAGGGAGAGAGACGAAAATGGGAGAAAGTGAGAAGTCACGGAGAGGAGACGGAAAAGAATTACGAGTTAATTAAAGGAGCATATGGAGTAACTATAGAGAATATGGCGGTAGATGAGGGCCATAGAGAAATGGCGTTGATATAGAGAAAATTGATAATTAGGAAGTGGATCGGAGATGAGAATGGACGGTAGACATGGATGGTAAGAAAAAGAAAATGCACAAGGAGGAAAAATATGCAACTAAGAAGAACGATTAATGAGATAAGCAGAATTTTAAGATAATTCGCGTAGGCGGGATAATAAACTTGGGAGTAGATATAAAGGTAAATGACTAATGAAGTTTAGAAGTTTAGAAGTTTACAAAAGGAACAAACGATAAGGTGTACTATGAAATGAGTTGTATTATATACAAGGTGTAATATGAAATGAATTGCATTATGTGCAAGTTGTAACATGAAAAGAGTTGTATTCAGTAATATGTATAAATTGAAAACAGTTCCATGATGGAAAATGTATACTATGAAATGGAAATTGTAAACAGGAAGATGTGTGAGGTTGATTGGAAGTGGAAAATGGCGGGTCGCATTAAGATCAGTTGGTGTTTGGCTCATTTGGACAGAGGTTGGTGAAGAGAGGGATGGAATTAGTAGTAGAAGAGGGAAGGAAGAGAGTGAGTGTAGATTTTTCAGGAAATTTTCTCTGTGAGAGAAATTTCTTTTTAAGGGGGGGGGGGGAGATGTGTGAACGGTGGTTTGGTTTTGATAGAGAGAAAGAATGTAGATTTGGGTTAAGCAGATGTAGTGGGTTAGCAGTTACGGTTTAGTAAATTAGCTTATGAAGAATTTGTAATAAGGGTTTAAAAGGAGAGTAGTGGAGTTGGGTATAATTATACAAAGGGAAATAACTTAGAATTAAGTCCCTTACAGGTTTGAGTGAGTTGAAAAAAAAGTATGCACGAGAAAGCCGAGATGCGTGAACTCATTTTAGCGTGAACGAAGAATGTTAGAACGGGTTTTTTTTTTACAGAGTCTGGTTGGAGACGCGCTAGGCGTAGGCAGGTAAAGGTGTTTCTCTCAAGTGTTAAGTTAGATATTGAACGTGCTCAGCGTAAGACTTGATATTGTTGTATAAGATATATTCGGAGGACCAAAGTGTTTGTGTAAGAAAAAGTGTATTTCAAATGAAGAAACAAAACCAGGTACGTTGACATTTTGATTTATAACTAGCGTATGTAGCTCAGCAGACCAGGTCTGAGCAGAGGACAGTAAACAGATGAAATCTTGGTAAAAGTGACAGCCCTGGCGGTTAAGGCCAGTTTCTCGTAGAGAGATATAACAAGAGACATAGGAAATGAAACATAAAATAAATAAGCAGTACAGAAGAACGACAGGAAGTTCTATCTGAATAAATATATGACATGTTCTATAGCTGGGACAAGTAGTAGTAAGGAAAACAAGCAAATGTATGTGAAAAATGGATACCGAGAGGAAGGTTGGGCATAACATTTTTACCCATTATTCAACTTATGTTAATAAAGTTCCACCATTGATATTTTCACTGATGTTTTTGAGTGGAATCGATTGATCAACAGTGGGTGTGAGGAAAAAGTAGAGTCAGTCTGAGAGAAGGATGTTTCTAGTATTTACTTTACAACACATTAGCTACTGGAAGGGCAGAGGTCCGAATCTTGCAATACGACTCACGGCTACAGAATAATTGGCCGTTTAATTATCACTTTTGATAATTAAAATCAGTTTACAAATAACTATGATATAAAATAAACAAATTCGGTCAGATTAGACAAACACGCTTAAAACTGCTCAATTCTATAGCCTGGGAAATAGTTAATTTTTTTTGACTCGTCATCTGATTGGTTGGGTGTTGTGGGATAAATATTAACAACTGCTTGTAAAGTCCGCCATTGACGACAAAGCTTCCATACCAAGCTGACATTATTGAAAGAGGCAGAGGGACAAGCCTTTGCCGTCTGTACTGCAAGCTTAGTGCTATAGCCTTTACTGTCGGGTCGCTTTTGTGTGTGAATATTCTCTACTTAAGGGTAAGACAGATAATTTTATTTGCATAATTTATTAGTCCTGTAGGTAACAGGCTATCTGTGTATCATACTCGTTTCGATACTGCTGCTTGAAAATGTGTTGTGTCACGACGACCTAAGTAGTAAGGTGCATATAGCAGGCTTATTCTGAGTGATATTGTGTAAAATGTTTGCCAATTGGCTTTACAAATTTGCGACTGTAAGTGCAGTATTAATAAACTGATATTGTCTTTTGGAATGACACACTGCTCAAATAACATATGAAAACATATAGGGAATGTTCGAATGAAGTAATCAACAGGTCACAAGCAATATTGTATCCAATATGACTATTGTATGGAAGACAAACAGGAAGGAGGGACATTAACATAGAATAAATACTGAAGAAGACTGATTACACCAAGCTGAGTGTAGACAACATAATTTAAGGTCTGGTGCAACTTGTTAGCACAAGTGGCTGATCTAGGTAGGTATTAATACAGTTCAGAGGTGAAATTGATAGAGGCAGATGTTACATAGAAGGGATTGTCCTTCTTATTTCAGGTTGAATTACAAAGTACCTCGTTGATACAGTAGCCTGAAAGGAAGAAAGTGTTGGAGTCAGTGCTCATGCTACAAGTTGAAGCTAGCTCTTTTTTCTTCAGTCAGGAGTCACAACGTTGGTGTACAGGCCTAAGATTGACAAAAATGTACAGGCCTAAGATTGACAAAAACAGCTGCACTAACCCGTTCACAGATAAGTCCTTTATACAGGCACTGATACCTCATCCTAAAACATAATTTTACCTATAAAAGTATACCACCTGGAGTGATGAAAATAACAGACCTTACAGTATAGAATTAGTGATAATATCAAGAACTGTGGGTATATTCATTCCAGTGACTTTGTGTTGTACAAAAATGGACAGAGTTTCTAACATATTTATTTGAGCTTGTAAATAACCTTTCATTGATTTTGAAAAATTCCTGACCCAACAAGATTGAGGTACAGGAATATTAAATTATACATATATATATATATATATATATATATATATATATATATATATATATATATATATATATATATATATATATATATATATATATATATATATATATATATATATATATATATATATATATATATATATATATATATATATATATATATATATATATATATATATATATATATACTTTCAAACAGTCTTGCTTAATTTTTATTAAAGTTAAAGTTCTGTTTTGAAATTCATAACTGTTAAAATTCACTTCCCTAGACACTTTGCCAAATAACAACACACAGTTAACATACTCTTGGTGAGATCTCAAGAGGTAGCAGATAGGGATCCAGAGAACTTCATCATTATCATTCCTTATTCTGGGAACTTACATAGCTGAACCTCACCTTGATTGTCGATACACCCTTGCTCTTTTCAGAGAAGGGGGTATTTCTCATAAGATCAGTCTCTTATCTGGCACTATCTTGGTATCGTCTGATACATCTATTTGTCCAGGATATCCTATAATTAATAACATCTAAACCTTTTACACATAATCTAACAAAGCACATACCTCATCTGTATGCTCAAAATACTTGCCAGAATTACACTGAGTCGGACCAGAACTTTATGAACTTTATGATTTCAGTGTCTATACTGAATTTATTTCAAAAACACTATGGTTTTGTCGTGACTTTATCGACCACAACTAGTGATGATATTTCACTGTGTACTGACTTTACAGCGCTATCTCTCACGGAGCTATTCAGTGTTGGAGACATTTTTCATATGTTAGACTTTAATTTGCTGATTAACATTTAAACTTAATATTATTGTTAAGATGTATTAATTAATCTCTTTTTTACACTTCTGTTTATTCCTGGTTGCTTTGTACACACATGTTCTGGATAATTGTATAATTTTTTTTTTCTTCACTATACTGTAGATGACTTTCATTTAGGGAGATAACACATGTTTTATTTTTCTACTCCGATTCTAATATCGGTTACTTACTTTTTCTTTCGACTTTTTCTTCCTATATATTTTTGTTATATTACACACGTTCACATTCTGTTAACATAATATTTCCGTTTTTTCGTTAACATTGTAATACTTTCTTTACTTTCCATCCTTCTAATGTTCAACACTTTTTGCTATCTACCCATGTCTACACACGACTTTAATTTAATTTTGTTGCAAAACTATTACTATGATTCACCAATACCTATATTATGGTGACAGGGGCAAGCTAGGATTCCACACCCAAGACCCGTGCACTAAGAAAATTTATAAAGGATCGTTTGACAGGGGTTGCAATTATTGGTTGCTTGCAACCCTCTCAGCAGCAGACTTAGCAATTCAAGCAACATAAAGCCTTATACAGATCAACATTTAATACTACCGAACACACAGACAGTGTTCGTAGACTTTAAGTCTTAGGCATGTTCTTGCTTGAACTAGTCTTCAGATCAATAGCTTGTTCTCTCTCCGCGACCGCGATTGGAATGATAAAGAATTTTTCAAATGACGCTGGCACCTGGACGCTTCTCTTCTCTGATTGGCTGCTATACGTAAGCGGCTATACTGAAGTAGCTAGTTTTAGTTGTAAACAAAGATGGCTGCCACTTAACGACACAATGGCGGTGGACAACAGACGAGATGACTATGGCACTGTCACATATTTCCCGCCGGATTTTGTTGTCGTCCCGACAACTCCACTAAGCTAGGCGCTTCAGGTAGGCCTAGTGTCGTATCTACCAAATCTGGAGAATCATCTTTGTTTTTACTTCGTCTCAGTTCGTTACCAGTGACTCTAATGCTCGGACTCGCTCTTTCTGTTCGTTGGATGACATATGGACCTCCTGTCCGTCACGTAGACATTTATGATCTATAAATTGCCTGTATCCTCTTCTTTTTCTTTCACCCGTATCCTCTATTTTATTATCACTCTTTACTTTTTTCCTGCATTTTTCGCATCCATTCGTTTGCGTAAAATATTTGCTTCCACACTCTCAACTTTACCGTTTTCTTTCTTATACTGGTACACGCATTATGACATAACGTGTCAGAGAGAGAGAGCGTTAAAATGCATTCGATGGCATTAGGTGTCAGTGGATCAAACTGTGAATATATTCGTCTGGCCAGACCTAGGAGCAGACATATGTCTACAGCATTCCCTGCACCAGACGAAATACAATGTGAATATTCGCTTTCGCCAGACCTATAGGCGACTAAGTTGTCTGCATTTTCAACTGCCACCACGAGTTGCATCGGCTGAGCGCTTAGGTAAGGCGCGATTACTGACATCTCCTCGGTGCAGTTTGAGACATTTGTCTGGAAATCTCAGCTGACAAGGCACGTACTGTTGGCCTGGTCAGCGTGAGGTGTGAAATTGCACGAGTGTCAGTTCATGGTAGTCGTCTAGCTTACGTAGGTGGTACGACGGAAAGGGGAGATAATTTCGTTTTGCGAAATCATCGTTCACCTCTTTGTCCCTTTGATAGATATGAACCGGAGTTTGAAATTAGATTTTCATTCTGACTCCTAAATGTTGCAGTAGACAGATTGCTGTGCTAGATCAAATATCTGTGTTTTGGCGAAGTCTGAGTTTCTTGGCCAAATGGTCCGAGTTCTAGACTACCATTAGATTGCAGTATTCTAGTTCATGGTTTAGTCTGTAGTTCTGTGTGTGGAGGTAAATATCATATTTAATATTCTAGTATTTTGTGAAGTGATAAAGTGATAATCGCTTATTTCATATTTCACTAGTTTCTTTTGTGCAGAGTGAATATTTATAAGTCGGTTATATTCTTTAGCGGATGAGTTACAGTGGAAAGCAGAATAAATTATAATTTCTAGCTTATAAATCATGTAGCTATAATAAATTTAATTTAATTGCTAAATAATCAGACGAGAGAATATATTTTAAATCTAACTTTAAAATGCTAGAGGCCTCATGAGTGTTGACGGAATACGTAAGTATTCCTAATTCATGATAATTGATTTTTTAATATAACTTATTCCACGGGAAGTGTTAAACTATAAGACAAGCTACGCTTGCAGTTTAAATTATCAGTTATAGTATGTATAATTATTTGATATGTGTTCTTTCCATTTATATATAGTGAAACTGTGGTACCCAAACTTTGCCAGCATTTGAGTAAAGAGATAAATCTGTAAAGAAAACAACAAACATTCTTACCTTAAAGATTTGATGTATAACTTTTGCAAGAACTTTAAGATTTTAAAGAAGTAACGGGTCATCGAGCCTGATTTGATTCTTCCTGAGAACACTCTAGTCAGTTTCCAGCCTTTGTGGCATGTAACATATTTCAATCAGTAACATTCCGACAGAGTTTTGACTAGTAGTGTGGTGACCAAATATAGTCATATACTGAGATAAGGCACCCGACCTGACATTCCTCATTTCTAGAAACCTACGCTAGTGACACTGTGCTCTGCTAACTTTCGTGCCTGGACAAATTGTATGTGACTTAAACAGACATCCGAAAATTAAGAACACCCAAGGAATCGTTCCCTGAGACAGAGAATTCAGTACGTCTTTTTGGAACTGGGGATTTCTTGGTCAAGACTGCATTTACGGGTCGGTGTGAAGGTCCTAGAGAAAAAATTATGTTCCCAGAGGCAGCGATCAAAACTGTAAGTATAAATGCGGGCACGTGGCCACGGCTGAATGAATAGAGTGAACGCAGGTCTGAGTGTTATTTTACCGTTGTATTTTGGCACCTATTTCCTGTCATAACTTTCTTCATGCAAGTTTATTTTTTTTTTGCTAACAAATATTTTCCCTTAAACTATATTATAGTATCAGGCCTGTTCATACCTTAAACGGGGAAAACTCTTAGACTAAATCATATGTATCTGGGACTCTTCGTGCTATCATCTTTCTCCTAACGGGACTGTGGGCTAACCATCGAGGGGAGATCATAACTGTGGATCTATCAGTTCTTGTAGCATTTCCTTGACTTGTTTATGACTTTGTGTATTTTTTTTTCCGTACGCCCGCTAATACTCGAGGCGAAATCTCAGGTTATTATTAATGTCTAACCTGACATTGATTTTACGTGAGTATCCCTTTTTTCTTGTACAGAGACAGGTGTCCCTCGCCATTCAGGCAGATACTCGCCGATTTCGGAGGTACCCATTAGAGCTGGGTCGGCTCAGGAGCCGCCAATCCCTGGTCGACGACACTCCTTCACATGTCCTCGCCAGGTCTCGAGTTAATCCAGTCCAATTCCCGGTCGACGAAAAATCCTCAAATGCCGTCGCCCGGGTTTGATCATGAATCACCCGGTCGCCAGAGCGGTGTTGTAACCACTATGCTAGCGCGGCTCCACTTTGTGTATATGTTTTTTTAAATGTAATTTTACATGTTGTGACGTAAGTTTACTATGATAAATAAACTTAACAATAAATTAATCAGCGTGTTGGTCAGCTCGTTCAAAATATCTATATAATCAATTGTTATAGTTTTCCCACGTCTGTACGTCTAACTGTCGTCTTGTATGTGCGTGCACGTGAGTGGATAGATATATATTATTATATATATATGTGTTTAGACTGTCTGACTCCTCGAAAGCTGTCGTAGAAGTTAGGTGAGAGAGAGAAGATGCACGAGACGACAAATATCAGCTCGTCCTTTATTTTCTTTATTCTGATATAGAGTAAGAGTGTGATGTCTTGTGAGTTTTGTATCTTATTAAAAAAATAACTATCCCCGAGACATATCGATCTGTTTTATGGGCGTGCTGACCACACGGCTAATAATTGTTTTTCCACAGCATTAATGAGCATTATACATTTGGTTTACAGGTTGATTTTGTCGGAAAATATGTTAATTACTGATTTTGTAATACTAAACGCTGGTAAAGTTTTGTGAGTGTATAACATTCACAGGGTTCTGAAGAAGTAGGTGTTTGAGCTAAGCTAAGGAGCTCAATCAGACTATACGTCCTGTAATTGTCTCCCTTACCCTAACTGTCTTCAGGGGTGAGCTTATAGTGGATTTCAAAATTTTGGGTTTTTTTTTCTCCTTAAATTTTTTTGCAATAATCGTTTTGCTTCCACTGTAGCAACTTATTTTTCAGGGAGTAATCTTAACTACCATTTATTTGGCGTAGTCGTCTGCATTAGGTGCTTTATTGCCGATTAATAGCAGCGATAGTTAGAGACTATATTTTTGGAGGAGGTATCCCAGGTTATAAGTATATCATCTTTTATAAGGTATTTTCTCGCAAGTGGTAGGAACCAGTGTATCTTTTTCTTCGTGTTTTCTCGACTTAGTCTCAGCCACTGACTTATTATGGCAGAAAGGGCAAAGACATCTCCTCAGAGACGAAGCGAGAGAGGAAGGTTTGGAAGGCGAGGAAGCGAAAGCTTTTGTCAGGGACGAACTTGACAGATAAGATGCGGAGAGGAAAGCAGCTGAAGCTAAAGAGGAAAAAGAAGAAGCTAGGAGGAAAGACGCGGAAGACCGTCTATTAGAACAGAGGAAGATGGATGAGGAAATGGAAATTCGCAGAGCGAACGAAAGAGAGAAGGAGAGACAACATGAGGAAAGAGAGAAGGAGAGACAGCATGAGAAAGAGAGGGAGGAGAGACAGCATGAGAAGGAGAGGGAAGAGAGACAGCATGAGTTGGCTCTTAAAGCTCTAGAAGTTCAAAGTCGTGGTGCTGCCTCTACCTCCAGCAATGGAGAGTCTTCTCCTCATTCCTCTATAACTGATCCTTCTAACACTCAATCTCTACAACTCAACGCTATGTCTTTCATTCTTGAGTCTTTCCCTTGTCCTAATGAGAAGATTGACACGTATCTAGAGAAATTTGAGAAAATTGCAACTCTGTACGGTTTGGAGAGGTCGCGTTGGTGTATGAAACTTTTCCAGGCCCTTAAAGGTTCTGCTTTTGATGTTTACGCCAAACTGGAAAGCAGCCAACAAGACAACTATGATGTGTTGAAGAAAGCGTTACTAGAGCGCTTTGAAATGAATGCTCGAAAATTTTTGCAACTGTTTCGCAACAGCAGGAAAGAGAATTCTGAAACTTTTCAGCAGTTTTCATCTCGTTTGAAGGGATACTTGACGAAGTGCCTTGAGCTTTCAAAGCTCCCCTCTACCTATGAAGGTCTGGAGGAATTTGTTTTAACAGAACAAATAAAGAACACGTTGTCTGCTGATACCCGGAGATTTCTAGCTGAGCAGGGGGCAGAAAAGCTTGAAGACATCTTAGAAAAGTCTGAGCGCTATCAAAATGCGCTGGCCGAACTGCCGGCCACAAAACGTAAACCGACAGAAGAGCATTTTCGGAAAAATAATCTAGACCAATCTTCTCATGCTTCTAATCAGAATAACCACAGAGAAACTAGACCTCAAAACCCCCCTCCTGAAAAATCCAAGTTCTACAAAAACAAGTACCCCAACCACAGTAAACAGTCTGATCAACCCGACCGCCCTTCATGGCAGCGTGGCCAGAAAGGTCAAGGTGGCAAAGGGAGAACCCCTGAGCACGGGACTAATGATCAGAGTGAGCACACCGAGCCAAAACGCATCGGATGCTTATTAACAGTCTCGCAAGGCGGAATTATTGACAGTGATTCCCAACCTGTTGGGGATACACCCTCAACGCGAGGTACTGTTATTTTGAACGGTTCTCAAACTTTTTGTTTATTTGACACGGGGCTTTCTTATGATTGCATTGTATCCAGACACCTGGTTAAACCCGGTCAAGAGACAAGAGAGACCGTCAAACTTTGTGGAGTTTCTAAGAGTGATGCACCTACAGCGCTTCCCATCGCACTGGTGGAGATCCACTCTGATTTTGTCAGAGGTGTGATCAAAGGAGCTGTTATGGATGATCCCATCTACCCAGTCATACTTTGCTGGAGATACGTGTCTATTGGGAAACCGGAAGAGCCGATTGTGGCAGCAGTAACTACAAGAGGGCAAACCACGAAGGAACGGGAGCCTGCGCCTAATATGTTATCTATCGAACTTAAAGAAGCGCAACAAAAGGACCCTACTTTGGCACCCTGCTTTAGGAAACTGCCCATGGCTAAGGAACCCAGACAGCACGGGGACATTTTTTCTAAGGATGGCGTACTTTATCGCAGAACGGGCAAGCCTGACCAAGGTTACAACCAGCTCCTAGTACCGAAACAGTACAGAAGCCAAATCCTAGAAATGGGGCACTCTCTTCCCTTCAGCGGACATATGGGACAGAACGCCACAAACCAACGGATAACCACTCATTATTGGTGGCCAGGAGTAAATACTGATATTATCAGATATGTCAAATCCTGTGCCCAGTGCCAACGTGTACCACCCAAGCAACGGACACCCCCAATCTCGTTGGGTGAAATGCCAATAGTGGGAACACCATTCGAACGGGTTGTGATCGACATTTTAGGGCCTTTCGAAAGGACTAAAAGAAGGAACAGGTATATTCTCACCTTAGTCGATACATGCACTATGTGGGCAGAAGCTATACCGCTAACATGCGCAGATGCCAAGCATGTCGCTGAAGCCCTAGTGCAGATTTTCACTCGGTTGGGATTCCCTCAGCAAGTGTTGACGGATAACGGATTTCCATACCGAAACCTGTTGATGGATGAGATCGTGAAGATCTTGAGGACCCAACACATCTACACAAAGCCTTATACTCCGGCCGGAAATGGGCTCGTGGAACATGTTAACGGAAACCTCAACATGATGTTAAGTAAACTGGCACAAGTGAAACCTGAAGATTGGGATCTTTGTATTCCTGCAACTTTATTTGGCTACAGAGAATCTCCTCATACTTCCACAGGATTTCCGCCAGCAACGCTTCTATTCGGCAGACCCATTAAGGGCCCGCTTGAAGCATTACTTTGGTCGCTGACAGACCAGAAGGCTTATGAGACAGTTGTCTCAGCAAGTAAATATGTGTCGGATTTAAAGGATAGGTTGAAACTAGGATGGGACCTAGCAACGACTAACTTTAAGCGAGCACGCACAAAGCACGCTAACCGATACAGAAAAGTCGCGAAAGAGAGAGAACTAGAAGCAGGAGAGAAAGTTTTATCCTCTATTTAATTATCACTCTTTGCCTTTTACCTGCATTTTTCGCATCCATTCATTTGCGTAAAATATTTGCTTCCACACTCTCAACTTTACCGTTTTCTTTCTCATAATGGTACACGCATTAAGACATAACGTGTCAGGGAGAGAGCTTTAAAATGCATTCGATGGCATTAGGTGTCAGTGGACCAAATTGTGAATATATTCGTCTGGCCAGACCTAGGAGCAGACATATGTCTACAGCATTCCCTGCATCAGACGAAATACACTGTGAATATTCGCTTTCGCCAGACCTATAGGCGACAAAGTTGTCTGCATTTTCAACTGCCACCACGAGTTGCATCGGCTGAGCGCTTAGGTAAGGCGCGATTACTGACATCTCCTCGGTGCAGTTTGAGACATTTGTCTGGAAATCTCAGCTGACAAGGCACGTACTGTTGGCCTGGTCAGCGTGAGGTGTGAAAACGCACGAGTGTCAGTTCATGGTAGTCGTCTAGCTTACGTAGGTGGTACGACGGAAAGGGGAGATAATTTCGTTTTGCGAAATCATCGTTCACCTCTTTGTCCCTTTGATAGATATGAACCGGAGTTTGAAACTAGATTTTCATTCTGACTCCTAAATGTTGCTGTAGACAGATCGCTGTGCTAGATAAAATATCTGTGTTTTGGCGAAGTCTGAGTTTCTTGGTCAAATGGTCCGAGTTCTGGACTGCCATTAGATTGCAGTATTCTAGTTCATGGTTTAGTCTGTAGTTCTGTGTGTGTAGGTAAATATCATATTTAATATTCTAGTATTTTGTGAAGTGATAAAGTGATAATCGCTTATTTCATATTTCACTAGTTTCTTTTGTGCAGAGTGAATATTTATAAGTCGGTTATATTCTCTAGCGGATGAGTTACAGTGGAAAGCAGAATAAATTATAATTTCTAGCTTATAAATCATGTAGCTATAATGAATTTAATTTAACTGCTAAATAATCAGACGAGAGAATATATTTTAAAACTAACTTTAAAATGCTAGAGGCCTCATGAGTGTTGACGGAATACGTAAGTACTCCTAATTCATGATAATTGATTTTTTAATATAACTTATTCCACGGGAAGTGTTAAACTATAAGACAAGCTACGCTTGCAGTTTAAATTATCAGTTATAGTATGTATAATTATTTGATATGTGTTCTTTCCATTTATATATAGTGAAACTGTGGTACCCAAACTTTGCCAGCGTTTGAGTAAAGAGATAAATCTGTGAAGAAAACAACAAACATTCTTACCTTAAAGATTTGATGTATAACTTTTGCAAGAACTTTAAGATTTTAAAGAAGTAACGGGTCATCGAGCCTGATTTGATTCTTCCTGAGAACACTCTAGTCAGTTTCCAGCCTTTGTGGCATGTAACATATTTCAATCAGTAACATTCCGACAGAGTTTTGACTAGTAGTGTGGTGACCAAATATAGTCATATACTGAGATAAGGCACCCGACCTGACATTCCTCATTTCTAGAAACCTACGTTAGTGACACTGTGCTTTGCTAACTTTCGTGCCTGGACAAATTTTATGTGACTTAAACAGACATCCGAAAATTACGAACACCCAAGGAATCGTTCCCTGAGACAGATAATTCAGTACGTCTTTTTGGAACTGGGGATTTCTTGGTCAAGACTGCATTTACGGGTCGGTGTGAAGGTCCTAGAGAAAAAATTATGTTCCCAGAGGCAGCGATCAAAACTGTAAGTATAAATGCGCGCACGTGGCCACGGCTGAATGAATAGAGTGAACGCAGGTCTGAGTGTTATTTTACCGTTGTATTTTGGCACCTATTTGCTGTCATAATTTTCTTCATGCAAGTTTTTTTTTTTTTGCTAACAAATATTTTCCCTTAAACTATATTATAGTAGCAGGTCTGTTCATACCTTAAACGGGGAAAACTCTTAGACTAAATCATATGTATCTGGGACTCTTTGTGCTATCATCTTTCTCCTAACGGGACTGTGGGCTAACCATCGAGGGGAGATCATAACTGTGGGTCTATCAGTTCTTGTAGCATTTCCTTGACTTGTTTATGACTTTGTGTATATGTTTTTTTTAAATGTAATTTTACATGTTGTGACGTAAGTTTACTATGATAAATAAATTCAACAATAAATTAATCAGCGTGTTGTTCAGCTCGTTCTAAATATCTATATAATCATTTGTTATAGTTTTCCCACGTCTGTACGTCTAACTGTCGTCTTGTATGTGCGTGCACGTGAGTGGATAGATATATATTAATATATATATATATATATATATATATATATATATATATATATATATGTGTGTGTGTGTGTGTGTGTGTGTGTTTAGACTGTCTGACTCCTCAAAAGCTGTCGTAGAAGATAGATGAGAGAGAGAAGATTCCTCGATCGCAGAGACAGCCTCTTGATCACATTCTATCATCTCACTCGTGGAACTCTATTGCTATTACTACTTCTCACTGTGACTATCACTTATTCTAATCTATTCAGAAGGGACCAACCCAAGTCTTAATTCTCCTATCAAAAATCTACGACACTGTCATTGTGGGAGCACGAACTACAATGTACTCCTCTTCTGACCACATGTCACGAATTTTGGATCTCTCCGCGTAGTGCATTCTTTTCCTCACCAATTCTCCCACCTGTCGTGGAATAGAACACGACACCTTGTCACATCTCTCTTTCCGGACTGCTACAAAATTCTGCAAAGGCGCCTCTGCTCTTACGTGCGCCCCTCGTAGCCTGGAAACGTGTCCTTCAACGTGTTTTAGATGAGTCTCCTACTTTGAATGTCGTCCACTTTTCTTGGCGCCCTTAGGGTGACGGTTGCCACGGCCATCTCTTGGCTTGCGCCGTGACGGCAATCTAGAGGTGTTGGTACGCCTAGAGAGAGCGCTCCTTGAGGGACAAACCGATATCAAATGGCCTGGGGACTTACACTGAAAACATCGCTTCGGAATCGGGCCCTGAGGACACTTGGCTGCCATGTGGTTTGAAAAGTCTCCACAATTGAATCATCTTATTTTCCTAGGCTTCCTCTGTGCCCTGGGTCGCCTCCTGCTACCCTTACATTCCTGGCCGCCTTTGACTTTCTTTCCTGCTATAAGTACCTCACACTCCGGTCCACCACCAACCATCATTATCTTTGAGTCATTCTGCTCCCCTTCTGTAACCTGACTCCCAGCTGCAGAGGGGTCTAGTTTAATGCCTGTGGACATCGATTCTGTACGTGGCCTAGTTCTCTGCATATAAAACAACGAATTGTCCTGGTACGTCTCCCCTGCTCCTGGGTCATCGCTTCAATTTTAGCCTCTAATTAAGCAACCTGTGCTCTCAGCCGCTCTACTTCTGCGTTTAATGCATGTGTATTTGACACAGTCTCTGTTCTTGCCACTTCAACACTGGCAACACCAGCCCCAGAAGTGGGTGCAGTCTCTAAAAACCGTAGGGCATAGTCTCTCACCGACGTGAACGATGCTGTAGGCTCTTTGATGATCATTTCTTTTGCAAGCTTTCTTAATAGATCATCTCCCAGACAAGCAGCAAACTGGTCACGAAGAAAGGATGACTCCAAAGGAGTGACGTTATTCTGCTTTTGTGCCCTTACCACACTTTCGAACACCTCGTGGATGCGATGGGGGAATTCCCAAAGAGACTCCCTTGCACCTTGCCGGGTAGAGTAAAAAATGGCCATTAGCTCTGGGATGCTTCGACGCTCCCCATACACCCTAAGAATGGAATGTAGCATTGCTTCTGGGTCATTGTCATTAGCCTGAATCCTCAGCTCCCTGCGAACACTTGGGGTCACACTGTCAAGAATAACATCTGCCTGGTCCTCGTTACTCATCATCCCTACTCTCCAGGCAGCTCTTACCTCTCTGACATATTCCTCGGCCGTAGGACCCGTGCGCTCCCCAAAGCACCGCACTTTCTTGTGAGTAGGTACCATGATGTACTGTACTCGTTCTGGTTGACGATCTAGCCTCATTACAGGGTGATCTACCTCAGCCACATCTTCGTTATCCAATCTACCAGCAGCACATGGGCTGCATGTCGCCATCGTGTTGCTAGTAGAGTTGACTAGAAATATTGACAAACTGGATGATCCCGTCTCTTGCCTTGCACTGAACTGGGTGTTCTACTGTTTCGGCTGTTGCTACTCTGATTGCTGAAGAGTTGCTTCACTGCGTGCTGTCTGTCAATCCTGCCGACGACGCCACTTGTGACAGGGGCAAGCTAGGATTCCACACCCAAGACCCGTGCACTAAGAAAATTTATAAAGGATCGTTTGACAGGGGTTGCAATTATTGATTGCTTGCAACCCTCTCAGCAGCAGACTTAGCAATGCAAGCAACACAAAGCCTTATACAGATCAACATTTAATACTATCAAACACCCAGACAGTGTTCGTAGACTTTAAGTCTTAGGCATGTTCTTGCTTGAACTAGTCTTCAGATCAATAGCTTGTGTTCTGTCCGCGACCGCGATTGGAATGATAAAGAATTTTTCAAATGACGCTGGCGCCTGGACGCTTCTCTGATTGGCTGCTATACGTAAGCGGCTATACTGATGTAGCTAGTTTTAGTTGTAAACAAAGATGGCTGCCACTTAACGACACAATGGCGGTGGACAACAGGCGAGATGACTATGGCACTGTCACATAATGTTACCAATATTCTCATATTCCATGCTCTCTCGTTTCTCATATATGTACCTATTCTTTGTATTTGTATGACTATGATGTACTACTGTTCTTTTCTTTACTTGACTGTTGACGAACTTTTTTCTGCTATGCATCTTTGTTTCTATTGTTACAAATGCATACAGTCTTTGACTCACGACGATCACTGACATTTTTGTATGATCAACTTTGGCCGTTGGTTTTTTTATCGATTAACTAACTATTTGAGATCTTACATCTCGTTTTTGTTTTAAGAAAACAAATTAATTGATTTTTAAAATCCCAACCGACGGAGGTAATTGTTAAGTAAAATTATTAATGTATTTTTGCATGTTGACCACACTTAGGCTATTAGCAGTTAGTCTACGCGGTAATATCTCTATCTGTGGTTAATCATGTATTTGCACGGTTTTTCATTGTTATTTAACACTACATAATTATACGTCACCGGGAGTTTATGATGTAATCCGTAGTGCACTAATTTATGCAAACGGTTGGTTCTTGGCCTTTTGTCTTTGTAGTCGTCGCAGAAGGACGCTGTTTTATTGTCTCCAGATATTGTGGAAGAATATTATAACGTTACGTGGCATTTAGTACTTCAAGGGCCACAACAATTTTTATTGCTGAAGAATATGAAGTAGAAGAGAAAATTTATGAGAATCTCAGAAGGAATCTTATACAGATATTCCAATGTCTACATGACCTGTCCCACATTACTTGGGTGGATTAGAAGCCACCTTCAGTACAGCAGCCACATTTGTATTGACCCGACAAGACTGGAGATGGTTTGTTACTATGTATGTACCTTCTAATAATGCCATGAATGAACTTTATGTTTGAATATTAAACTTCGTTCTATGTGGACCCATCCACTTACGCATTCTGCATTGATTTATAATCTGAATGTTTCATCTGCACACCCCATGACATTCATCATGGTATCAGCCCGATGCATTGAAAATAATGTCACAATAACCATCTTCACCACACCATTAGACTGCCTACGAAAACCCCATCCGTAACAGTGTGGTTCCTGTATACACAGACTGGGGTCCTCGCCGGTGCTACGGAGTTCGTGTACTGTGCTGAGATCATCCTTATGTGATCCAAGGGTTGAGATCAGAGCACTGATGGAGTTGTGTGTGTGTGTACAATGAAGATGATCCTTAAAACCAGACTAAACCAAATGATTTGTCAAATAACGTGAACAAACTGATGGGAAGAGGGGTTAGTGTGTGTTGTTGGCTGGGCATATTGTGGGTCAAATGTTGTGTTGTGGGGGGGGTGTGGGGCATATTGGGGTGCAAATGTGGGGGGGGGGGGCGTGTGGTGTGGGGGGGGGGGGGAGGGGGGGGGGGGGGGGGGAGGGGTGGTGGGGGGGGGGTGGGGTTGGGGGGGGGGGGGGAGGGGGGGGGGGAGTAGTGGAAATCACAAATATTGCTTTACATTTTTTTGTCAACCAAAATTTTTATTTTAATAAAGTATCCCTTTCAACCCTTGATGGGTTACAAATAAAACATGTGGTGTACTAATTCAAGAAAACAAAGTCAGATTTCCAATATCCGAATATTGTACCTTCCCACCCCCCCCACACACCCCCCCCGCCCCCCCCCCCCACCCCCCCCCCCCCCCCCACCCCCCTTTTCCACTCAGTCCAAATAGAGTAAATCAAAACTAAATTTATGTGAATGTTTTTTTGTGTGACCTCCCCTTGTCAGCAACCACCTTAGCCCCTCCGGCCAATGATTTTCTTTATTTTTTTAATTTCAATTTCAGAAAGTTGTTTTGCAAAAGTGGCCGAGTTTTTCATCATGTACATTCTAACACTCTCATAAGGAGCCGCTTTATAATGGTTACATTTTCATTCTTTTTTTTTTTTTAAATTATACTTGGTTCACTATTAGCTGTTTTTAGTATATGCATATCGACTTTAAAGCAAACATTCGTACAATATCCATATCGACTTTTTAACCAAGATTTAACGCGGGAAACGCTACGAATTTTGCGTTTCTGTCGCTGCAGCATACTTGTTTGAGCCGCGTACTTGTTTAGTTATATACAACTAATATTTCGCACAGCACTAAAGATGATTGTTTCGCAATACCATAAATTAGTTAGTACAGTATCATAGGATTAGCTAAAGTTACACTGATAAGCATTAATATCTACAATACTTGAATCTGTATCAGCTAAAGTTAAAACTCTGTCACTCTTACTGTACAGATGGGCACAGCGCAGCAGCAGTGAGAGTTAAGAAAACTTCCATTCAATTATGCAGTGTCCTGAGATTAATTTTGATGACGTTCCGTCGTCAGTTAGTGAATTTTTCACTCCAGAAGAGTTTGCTGCTATCACTGATTATGAAAGGCGGCACTTAAGTAATCTGCGACAAAACTTTGAGGCCCTTCGTCGTGCCGGTAAGTATAAACAAAGTAAATATTTAGCATCCATTTTATTCAAAGCTGCCCTAAAAGTTTGATCTACTAGTGCATGGAAATAACAAATTACTGAGCTGTTAAGGTAGTCCGCCTGTCTGTGAGATTTCGAGTTATATCTTAAAAAGTTTCCTTTTTTTTTAATCGATGAAGAAAGTATCCCGTTCCAACCTAAGGGGTTATCAAAACGATCATAGTGAAGTTATAAATTGTGGCAATATATGTTTTTAAAAAATCCAGTAGGCTATGTGTCAGCCATCTTGCACTTGTGCAGAAGGGTGTTAATTTATAATAATCCAAATTACTAAAATTACGTTAATTTTTATGCTGCTTACACTCATGTTTGTATATATTTTTCTTATTAAATTATAGAATTTCTTTACAGCAAGCACACTCGCGCACATTTTTATTGTTGTTGTTAATCATCTGTCAACACTGTTTCCATCGGGCAGTCATAGTATGTGTCATCAACAGCAGAATAAGGCAGAATCCTAAGATGTGATGATGCTTTATTGCTGGCAGAAGTGAGAGCAGATTGCTGGTACAAAATGAATAAATAATGAAGAAAATCAGCAAATACAGTTTTGGCATTAATTTTGCTTTAAATTGACAATTAGAGAGGATTGACTAACTTATTAAGATATTTGAAAGGTAATGGATGGGGTGCAAGCACTAAGACAATGCTCACTTTTTATAAATCTTTTATTAGAGGAAAAATGGATTATGGAAGTGTAATATATGACTCTGCTGCACACAGTAACAAGATTAAATTAGACAGAATTCAGCATCAGGCTTTATGTACAATAGCAGGTGCAATTAGATCAACATCAATGGGAGCTTTAGAGGTGGCTTTAGGAATTCTACCCTTAGACTAAATTACATGAACAGAGTTATGTTAGATAAGTCTCACCCAGCACATACAGCTTTTACCAGATGCCAATTTACAACTCAGGCCAATCCAATGAATATCACTAGATACCCTACAGGATGGAAGTGTATGGAGAAAATTGTCCATCTGGGTACATTACTTACTTAGTCATTCCCCTTCTACCGTGAGGTGTAGAGGTTTGGAAGAAAGAGCGCCAGACTATCTTATCGGCTGTCTTCCTCCTGGCGTAGTTCCATTCTAGTCCTCAGTCCTTCAAAGATTGTCTAATGTTGTCCTCCCAGCAGACTCTGGGTCGTCCTGGGGGGTCTGGATCCCTGGCTCTTTGTTTCCTATGCTTGTCGTGGTAGCCGATCTTCTCCCATTCTGCAGACATGGTCAAACCATCTTAGTTGGGACTATTCTACTTGGGTCTGCAGGGGGTGGGATTTTAGGCCTTGACCTATTGTCTGGTTGCGGACCATGTCTCTTCTTGTTACTTCAACCACCTTCCTCAGATACCTCATTTCTGAGGTTTGGATCTGGCTTTTATGGGTTGTAGTCATTGCCCATGACTCACATCCATATGTCAAGACTGGGACATAGGTGGAGTGGTATACAGCCATCTTCGTTTTCTTACCAACCTCTCTCTTGCTGAGGAATCCTCAATTTATGGCCTGAAAAAGTCTCCCAGCTGCTGCTTTTCGAGTGGCTAACTCTTATTTCATGCCTCCCTTTTGGTCTATAATAGCTCTGAGATATTTAAAGTGGCGACCTGCTCCAGGACCTGTTCTCCCAGCTTAATCTGATGTCTTCTTTCTTCTCGTGATATCACCATGGATTTTGTTTTAGAACTGCTTATGACCATCCCTCTCTTCTCCTGCTCTTCCTTCCAGACTTGCAGGTTGGATTGGAGATGTGCCTCTGATTTAGCAATCAGGGCAACATCATCAGCAAATGCCAGCTCTGAAATACATACCTGTCTCATCTTCCAGTATCCCACTGAATACTTTCTTGTTCTCTCCTTACATGACTTGATAACATTGTCCATGAGGGGGTACATTAATTGCATCAATTAATAACAGTTGTGAATAAAAGCCAGTGATTCCACCCTGGGAGATCAAGAAACCAGACACGGACTACCACCTAGCAGAAATACATAAGAAAACAAGTAATATAGAAAATATTAAAAACACAGCCAATAAATATATACAACAAATATCAAAAGACAACATTACTGTGTACACAGATGGATCCAAGAGAGAGGATGGCAAATTGGGGATAGGAATATATATTCCAATATGGAAAATGGCAAAAGAATAAAGCATCACGGAAATTACATCCATTTTCACTGCAGAGATGGTGGCAATACTAAAAGCACTAGAAATATTCTCTAATAACCCTCCCAAAAAACTAACAGACTCTTTCAGCATTTAAAGCACTTAGAAACTTACGAGAATGTAGTAGACCTGATATAGCAGAGGAGATATTTCTGGCTACTAAATACGTATATTCCAGAGGATGATCAGTCTTAATTGCTTGGATACCTTCACATGTTGGCATAGAAGGAAATGAAAAGGCAGATAAAAAAAGCCAAGAAAGGTAGATCTGATAAAAATCTAATAAATGTAGGGACGAGTAAATCAGAGATTAAGAGTTTAATTAAACATTTAATAACAGATGAATGGAAAACAGAGTGGGATAAAAATGTGAAAGGAAGACATGCATATAAGATGTTCAAGGCTCCAACAAGAAAATGTCAGATTTCTAGGGAATTAAAAATTCCCAGTAATAAGAAACTTCTCAGACTACAGCTGGGAAAAGGCTATTTCAGAATAGAAGAACCTTACTGTGCAGGATGTCTTCAAGGCAATAATATAGAACATTTCTTGTTAAAATGTAAGAGGTAAGAACAAATGAGAAAGCAATATTAGATTATTTGCAAGCATCCAACTTACCTATAAATATAGAAGAGGTGTTAAGAATAGACAGACCTAGGGAACTGCACAATATAGTCAAACAATATTTAACACAAACAAATATTAATATATAGTGGCTGGGAATGTGAAGGTCTGATGCTGTTCTTACAATGCATATAACTTTTAACAGATGAAAGTCAATTAAATATCAGTTAAAGTCAGTTATATAACTGGAATCACCAGGCCTTTACACCCCTCCACTTTAATATTATTCTTGTTCACAGTTTCTTCTTGATTTTGTTTGTTTTTTTGTTTTCATTTATTTATTTAACTTATAAGCACTATTGTGATTGTCCCTATTTACAATGATTTGACAAATGTGATGCCACGTTCTCATATCGGCAGTTGTTCATATTGTTTGGAATTGAAAACAATATATATCCTAATTATAACCCATCAGAGGTTGAACGGGATAGTTTTCTTCATTAATTAAAAAAAAAATATATATATATATATATATATATATATATATATATATATATATATATATATATATATATATATATATATATATATATATATATATATATATATATATAAACTTAATTTTACCGGAGCAAGCACACAATTTCTCATATTTTTAAACAGTTAATAGGACCAGATGGCATATGAAAAAGGACTGGTCAAAAATAATTTCAGTAACAGACAGATATTAACATTCAAGACAATAAACATAGAACATGACAGTCCATAGATGCAATCCAATATAATAGGCCCTACTGCTTCTTGTAGTTAAGTGTGCAAACTTGGACAGTGGACAATGATATAATGGGAAAGATGAGGAAACATCAAGAAATCAACAGAAAATAATGTGTCTACCCTCAAGGCAAGTTACATAAAGTCTTTCATGTATAGATGGCACAAGTGCTCCCATGTCTTGGTTAGTAGTCTGACTTTATAGTTAACACAAGCAAGATATGAATTCCTTTGCATCCTGGGTGTTATGTATATTCTTCACTATTGTATGGTGCAAAACAAATCACACTGAACAAGCAGTTAGAAGACAGAATGCTGAAGCTTTTAAAATACAGTAGGATTGCATGGAAACAGAAACAAAAAAGGTCAGAAGGAAATCATAAATAAAAGGAGGCCGAAATGAAACAGATACCATATTTTTGACATTATAAAAAAAAAGTACTGCTTATAACAAAAATGGAAGGAAATGTCAAAGGCACATTGGCTGATCTGATATGTTGTTTTCTTTTAATTTCCTTTCCTTAACGTACAAATTTTCTCAGTGAATATAATCATCATCGCCGTCATCATCATCACCATTATCATCAGCTCCTTTCTCTCTCACTATGATGCATGAACTCCACCTATACAGATGGGTCTGTTGAGGAAGCCTACGTCAGAGCACTTGTTGTTGCATCACTGGTGTCTGTATCAATTTATCATTGAATGTGATGATAGTTTCTATGTATCTAACGGAGTATTCAGTTACATAATTTATAAAATCATATTACTTACTTACTTAGTCGTTCCACTTCTACCGTGAGGTGTAGAGGTTTGGAAGAGAGAGTGCCAGACTATCCTATCGGCTGTCTTCCTCCTGGCCTGGTTCCATTCTAGTTCTCGGTCCTTCAAAGATTGTCTAATGTTGTCCTCCTAGTGGACTCTGTGTCGTCCTGGGGTTCTGTATCCCTGGCTCTTTGTTTCCCATGCTTGCCATGGTAGCCGATCATCTCCCAATTTTCAGACATGACCAAACCATCTTAGTTGGGACTGTTCTACTTGGGTCTGCAGGGGGTAGGATTTTAGGCCTTGACGTATCGTCTGGTTGCGGACCTTGTCTCTTCTTGTTACTTCAACCACCGTCCTCAGATACCTCATTTCTGAGGTTTGGATCTTGCCTTTGGTATCTTGGATTTCTTGATCACCTGGCCCTCTGGCAAAGTTCCTTTGCAGTTCTCAGCACAGTCATTTGGACAAGTTATTGGTACCTTTCTCATTCAAAAATACATAATGAGAGATACTGAATTTTGCTGAAATAATAGTTGAAGGTAAAAACCTAAACAATAGATTTTGATGAATGAGATTCCCTTCCTAACTCCTTTAAGAACATGCAGCCACAATGGCAGTTAGCCTCCATGAAGAAAACCTGTGTTAATGGTTTAGTTTTTTTTCTTTCTTTTTTAAATTTTTTTAAAATCAAACACACTCATTGTTTAAATGAATCCAGCAAAGAATGAGATACCATATTCATTGTAATATTATATATTTTTGTTTGCATGGAGATGAGAAACAGAGGGTAACTGCCACATCTTTTTGCTTCTGTGTGCAGCTAATTAAAAATACAGCTGGGGAGAAAATGCTCTTCTACTGGTCTGTAGAAATAGATTCCTAGGGTTAAGAATATTTTTTTGATATTGCAGACTCCTTTAAAAGAAAAAGGATTTCAGTTTGTGAGTATTTTAACTGATCAGCAGTCAGGAGATCTGGCGAAATGCTGCCCACATCACCCTTAATGTATGGTCAAGAAAATATGGGCCTAACACTATATTCCCAATATGCCTCAATAGGTGTGTAACAGGATCCTTTACCCTTTTTTACCATCATACAGTCAGGAGATGGGAAAAATCATGGTTTAATTTGGTAGTGTTAAGGACAGTTCTTCCATCTTTGTCATCTTCATCATCATTGGTTTCCTCTTCTGTGCTAGTGGTTATCATTTCTGATGCTTGACCTTGTTCATCATCAAGGAGTTCTGAGAAATATTCTTTCCTGAACTGACAGCACTGGAGAAAATCATGATGGGCAAAGCAGCAGGGCATGATGGTATAACACCAGAAATGATTAAGTACATGAGAGCATCAGGCGACCTATTACTCTTAAGGGTAACTCTTAACATATATATTTAGAACATATATTTTTGGTGGCCCTAGTACTTGAATGTGTTTTAAGCACTATTTTCTTGCCTCTAGGTGTGCAAGTTAGTCCACCCGAGTTCATGCTTAGAAACACATCAGAGAAAGAGAGGAACAAATTGATAAATCCTCCATTTTTAGAATCATCTGATGGGTCTGATTCAGAATGGACACCAGCTCTAGAGAAAGCCATTAAACCTCGAAGTAAGTACAATTCCTTTTATCCTTATTCTTGAATTTTTCTGTGACCATCAGCGAGAACATAATGTTTATGTTTTATTTCACATTTCTTTAATGACTTTCCATAAAACATTTTTTCTGGTGTATCTTTTTCATAATGTTCTTGAAGCATTTGAAGTTTGTTGATTAAATTAAATTATATTTAATTTCACTCTTCTGATACATAATTTCAGGTAGGCTAATTGTTGTATTCTAAGGTCGGTTCATTTATTTGCTTACTGTTGCTCTATTTAACTTATAATTTACTTTTCTTGTAATATTTAACTACCATTGCTGAATGAAAATTTGTGTTTAATATTTTATTTACTAACAATAAGCTACTGATTTCTGCTACCAGCAAACAGAAACAGTTCAATGAAAATATATATCGTTCCCCCATGCTCGTCACTGACAGCACCGCATTTAGCAGGAAGAAATCCAGATTAATGTAAAAAGTGTAATTTCAAAGACATGTTGCACCCTAGTCTCTCGTAGCGCTGCAAGAGGGTTTCTACAAGCTCCTGGTAATTTTCAGCCTTATTGTTTCCTAGAAAGTTTGTGGCCACTTGCTGGAAAGCATTCCAAGCTAACTTTTCATCACCTATGAGGATATCATCAAAACGCTGATCTCTGAAGAGCTGACCTATCTGTGAACCGACAAATACACCTTCCTTGATTTTGGCCTCACTGAGTCTGGGAAATTTATCAGAAGGTATAAAAATCCTGCCCCATTTCGATCCATGGCCTTTACAAAATTCGTCATTAGTCCAAGTTTGATGTGGAGAGGAGGGACCAAGATCTTGTGGTAAAATGTTACCATTATGGAGCAGCACAGCTTTTAAGCTCAACTTGGACGAATCAATGAACAGCCTCCAATCATCATCTTTGTAGTTGATGTGCAGTGCTGCCATCAGACCCAGTATACCAACGCAAGCAGTGAGGTTATCTGTTATTTTGAAATATGGAAACAGACCTTTTTGCCGAGCACGAAACACAGATACATGCACATTCTCTTCTAGAAGATTCCATTGCTGCAGTCTGGACCCCAACAGCTCTGCTTTATTTTTTGGCAATTCCAGATCTCTCACTAGATCATTCAATTCACTCTGGGTAATTGTATGTGGCTGTACAGACTCTTCAATAGGCATGAAATCAGGATCTCTTGATGTAGATGCTTTCACGGGTGATGGATGTCCACTGGCCTTACTATCTTCTTCATCATCCACAGTATAAGATTCTGGTGGGTCAGGAACAGGAAGTCCTTCCCCGTGAGGCACTGGCCGCATAGCAGAGGGAATATTAGGATAGGCCACAGGCCGCTTTTTCTTCTTAGAAATACCATGTACAATTGGAGGAGTCATGCAAAAGTAACAGTCATTAAGATGGTTTGTCTGTTCCCTCCACACCATTGGAACTGCAAAACGCATCGATCGTCCTTTTCGGTTCAACCAGCAGCGCAGATTCGTTGCACAGGATTGACAACATATATGTGGGGCCCAATACCGGTCCTGGTCACCGATCTCACAACCAAAATAAAGGCTGTAAGCTTTCTTAACACACACACACACACACACACACACCCCCCCCTCACCCGACCTTGAAAACTAGAGCTAATTCGTGATTTTTAAGTTCATATTCGTGATCAGCATGTCCAAATTAGTTAAACATAGCTACTTTTGTCTCGTATACATTTTGGCTGTTGTCCAGTGTAATCAAGAAGTTATATAGGTTAACATTTAGGACTGTAACAGTATGACAAGACTGAAACTGACCAGCAAATAGCATGAAACAAGGCTTGAGGAAACACATGTTGGAGGCACATGGTACATACAATGAGAAAACTATCATCTAGTATCACATGAGACAAATGCAACAGGACTGATATTCCAGCTATGATTACTTTATACATACAATATTAACAACATCTCTGTCTTGTTTGTTGATTTTGAGATCTTTTGTAAAGTTATAGGAGAACAAAGAAAGTATTCATGAGTTAATTAAGAAAGTAACAGGAACTAGAAATTCATTCAGACTACAGGGGAGGTCACACTCAAAAACATTCACCCAAATTTGGACTGAGTTGAGGGGGGAAGAAGGTACTGTATTTGGGTATTGGACATCTGACTTTATTTTCTTGAATTAGTACACAGTATATTCTAATTATAACACATCAAGGGTTGAAAAGGACACTATTTTTAAAAAAAAATTAAGACTACTGAACACATTTACACAAAAGTCACTAGTGTGCTTTTTTTTTTTTTCGTGGTACACCTATTGAATAGTTCTTGTCGCAGAGAGATTATGATTAATAAATTTCTATATCTGTTCTTTATTCTACCCTTGTCTTCTACTTTAATATTGCTCTTTTATCCTTTATTTGGCATTCGTTTGATTGTGAAATATATAACTCTCCCATTCAAACCTTTGCCTATTCTTTTCTTATTTATCAACACATTTTTATTGCTGTTAAGCTAAGTCCTTGATGAGATCGAATCATGTGAATTCGTTCTCAACAGCGATAAGATGGCAGACAATCGTCTAGCATTTTTCTCTGACACGGCTCGTCTATGGCTAAGTTTTTCGGTGATAGGTGTGATATGAAACACATGGATCTCTGGAAATGGCCATAAGCTAGCAGTAGGTGTAAAAACGCGCACTGGCAGTTTAATTGCCAACGTCTGAGTTAATGTAAGTGTTAAGACGGGACTATTCGGGTTTTCGAGAGTTAGTGAATCATTTCTTTTCATGAGATATAAACCCCAGTAGTTTAGACTTCATTCATTCAGTACTCCTAAGTTTCAGTAGACGGATTGCCTTGTGCTAGAGAATACCTTGTATAGCGAAGTTCTGAGTTTTCTCGACAATTTTGCCGAGTTCTAGAATATCTATATAGTGAATAATTCTAGTTCGTGGTGATAGCCTGTAGTTCTGTTTGGAGGTAATATATATATATATATATATATATATATATATATATATATATATATATATATATCTAGTAGTGTTGAGTGATTTAAGTGGTAAATCGCCTATTTTATTTTCACTAGTTAGATTTCTGTGCAGAGGGATTAAATTATAAGTCTGTTACATTCTCTAGTTGACGTGTTACAGTGGATAGCAAAATAAATTATGATTTCTAGCTTAAACTCATGCAGTTGTAAATAAATTTAATTAAATTGCTAGTAATCAGTCGAGAATATTTTAAACTAACTTATAACTGCACTGATTCATCATTGAGAATTGATGAAATACGTATGTATTTCTAATTCATGATGATTGATCTTTTATGAATATAATTTATTTCACTGGAGTTTTAAACGATAAGACAAGCTCTAAGCTTGCAGTTTATAATTTAAGTTATAACCGAAGTGGATAACTATGTTATATTTTACGCGGGTAGGATAAGATTGTGGAATATGCTATATGATGTTAAGTTTTGCATTTTTTCTCCCTATTCAGTTCTGGGTCAATAACCCTATAACCTTACCGGCGGCTTCCATTCCATATGAACTGAATATATTTTCTACAAAGAAAGAACATTCTAAATAACTTATAGGGCTTTCAAAGTTACTGTCCGGCCTTGTGGTTTACACCCAGATAGAGACATAGCACTGGCCCAAAAGACTTATTAGAATGAACGATAACTGGATTATTCGAATATCCAGAGTTCTTGTTTGTTTCCAAAGTTCATATACAGTCGGCCTGTGGTGGCGACTAAATCAAAACAGTAATAGTACTTATATAACGACCACGTGTTGTGAAGAAGATTGATCCTGAATAGAATTAGTTTACCTGACAATCGATGTATGATTGAAGAATTCCCGCTACTGTACCCTGTGACCAGTTGATTCCATAATTATTTCCTACCTGGACAAAATTTGAAGTAACATTTAACAGCACCCTGCTTAAAAAAAATAGTGAAGCTAGCACTTCCAAACATTTGATTAATTAGTCAGTTGGAGAAGCTGGGGCTTGATTCGCTCGTCAACCAACAGTGGATGGGCTGCATGTTCCTTTAATCAAATTTTTCCAGAAGGTGGTGAATGCAACCTGTAGGTAAGGTTGATTGTGTGTTTTTTCTGTGAACACAGTTTGTCAGAGCGAGCGAATGCAGGAAAAATAATTCTTTCATGTAATAACTCATATAATAACTCTGTATTTTGTAATTTCATTTATGCACGTTTGTTGCTAAATGCTGTTTTTTCCTCTTAGACTAGATTCAGGTATTAACTCTGTTCTTAAACTATAGAGGAGAAATCTTAGACTATAGCGTATAAATCCGTGACTCTTTGGGGCTATCACTTTTCTTCTAACAGGATCGTGGGCTAAACATAGAGGGAAAAGATTACACCTATGGGTCTATTGTTTTTTTTTTGTTGTAAATTCATTAACGTATGTGTGTTTGTATGAGATTTGATATTCTACTGATTTCTGTTGTGACATTCCTTATGATAAATAAAACTTACATAAACTTATTTAAGTGTGTCGGTCAGCTTGTTCCAAACAAATATTCATATTCCATAGATATAGTTTCAAGTCTGTACGTCTAAACGTTATTCACTTGTGTGCGCGTGTCTGTGAGTGGTTGATATAGAGTATATCTATATTACTGGGTAATCTGTCTGACATACATTTTCTGTTGTAGAGAGATAGGCTGAGTGAGAGATTTTCTCGAGTTCAGGGACAGAATTACTTATTTTTTCCACCATCTCACTTGTGAAAACTATTTTCTTATATCTTCTCTCACTGAGTCACCTCATGTTCTAGTCTATTCAGAAGGGACCAATCTGAGTCTCAATTCACCTATCATAAATCTACGACAGTTCTGCAGAACTAGAAGTGTCAAAGAAGAACATGGGCTGTCACCTTCTGTGTTCAGCATCATTCTTAAGAGTATGATGTTGGAGCAGATTACCAGCTATTAATATTCTGATGGCATAGATTGAACCAAGCTATCAGCTCTCATACATTATTGAAATTATGATTTCTCACCTCACCAGGTCTTTGCATAACATGTCTGTGTAATTACTCATTTTATGGACAAATGCTTTATAATACTGCTATTGCATATGAGAATGTAGCAGTACCTTTGATTACATATATGTGTTTATGTATAAGGTGATACTTAAAAATATGAAGGTGTAGGCAAGAATTTACTGATACTTTTTGTCAAAAATTGCTGTTTTTTTTTTTTTCAAACCTGTGGACATTTTTAGAATGTGTATGAATGCCAACACCCGTGTGTTACCGGGGCCCGAAAGGGGAGCAAAGAATAGTAACACTGTCCCCTGCCAAGCATGTCGTAGAAGGCGACTAAGGAGGGTTGGGCATGGGGCCGGTTACCCCATCCTGTAAAAAAATTTAAACCACAAAAAACTTCAACAAATATGGACAAGTCAAATAAAGAAAATAAAACACAGCCATCCAAGACAGGGGAAGGTCCTCTCGCTGGGAGGCGTATGATGCAACACAGAGAAAGCCGAAAGGAGTCTGTGTTGCTGACTAACCTTCTTTCTTCTAGGAGAACTTCCAGATTTGGCACCTGGAATGTTCGGACATTAAACGAACAAGGGAAAGTGGCGCAAGTAGCAGCAGAAATGAGGGAATACAAAATCGAGGTTCTGGGAATGTGTGAAACAAAGTGGAAGGGGGTAGACAGGAAGAAACTCATCACAGGTGAATTGGTGCTCTCCTCAGGACATGAAGACGAAAGTTCACACCACAGTGAAGGCGTAGCTCTTATGTTATCTAAAGAAGCATAGAAAGCACTCATTGAATGGGAAGCTGTTGGACCCAGAATAATAACAGCTACTTTCAAAACAGCTAAAAAGAAAATTCATGTAAATGTCATCCAATGTTATGCACCAACTAATGACAAAGAAGAGTCTGTGAAAGAAGCATTTTATACTAAACTACAGGAAATTATGGATAAAGTAAAAAGAAAAGACATCACAATTTTGATGGGTGACATGAATGCAAAGATAGGTACAGTCAACACCGGATTTGAAGAAGTCATGGGAAAACATGGGCTAGGAGTAATGAATGAAAATGGAGAACTATTCGCAAACTTCTGTGCTTCAAATCAACTGGCTATAGGAGGAAGCATGTTTCCACATAAGAGAATACACAAGGCAACATGGATATCACCAGACCATAGAACAGAAAATCAGATCGATCATATATGCATAAACAAGAAGTTTAGATCATCATTGCAGGATGTAAAGGTATATAGAGGAGCAGATGTGGCATCAGATCACCATCTTCTGATAGCCAAAGTAAAAATGAAACTCAAGAGATATGCAACAATGCAAAATTATAGACAACAGTTTGATGTAGGACAGCTAAGAAACAAGAGACACATTTGCGGTCACAGTATCTAACAAATTCCAAGTGCTCCAACAGCTGGAAGATGTAAAGAATACAGAAGACTATTGACAGCAGGTCAAAACTGTATGGAAGGAGACGTGTGAAGAAATACTGGGGAAAAGGGAAAGACAACAAAAAGCATGGATAACAACAGAAACCATCAATAAGATAAAAGACAGAAAAAACAAGAAAGCAGAGTTAAACACAAGCAAAACCAGAAGTTCCAAAGCCAAGGCTCAAGAAGTGTACACAGAAGCAAACAAAGAAGTAAAAAGAAGTATCAAAAGAGACAAGAGGAAGTATATTGAGGAGTTGGCAAGAGAGGCAGAAGATGCTGCAGCCAAAGGAAATATAAGAGAACTGTATAGCAGCACAAAGAAGTTAACAGGGAAATACAAGCAAACAAGTTGCCTCATAAAAGACAAGAATGGGAAACTGCTCAGCAATATACAAGAGCAAATGAAGAGGTGGACAGAATATTTTGGGGACCTTCTCAATAGACCAGCTCCACAAAACCCACCGGACATCCAGCCAGCAGAAGAAGAGCTACAAATTAACGGGGAAAGACCAACGAAGGAAGAAATAAAGAAAGCCATAAAGCTTCTAAGAGAGGGAAAAGCATCTGGACCTGATGGCATTCCAGCAGAGGCCATCAAAGCAGATATCGACACGGCTACAGAGATGTTATATAAATTACTTGGTAAAGTCTGGGAAAAGGAAGAGATACCAGCAGAATGGAAGGAAGGATATCTTGTTAAGTTGCCTAAGAAGGGAAATTTACAAGAGTGCACAAATTATAGAGGAATAATGTTACTATCAGTGCCAGGAAAAGTATTAAACAGGATTATCCTTGAGAGATTAAAAGAGTCCATAGACAAGAAACTGAGATATGAACAAGCAGGTTTTCGACAAAACAGATCATGTACAGACCAGATAGCCACTTTGAGAATAATAGTTGAACAAAGTCTGGAATGGAATTCACCACTATACATCGGATTTGTGGACTACGAAAAGGCATTTGACAGTGTAGACAGAGAATCACTTTGGAAATTGATGAGGCATTATGGAGTTCCCCTGAAGATCATAAATTTAATAAAGAAAACATATGAAGACATGACATGCAGAGTTCTTCATGAAGGACAGCTTACAGAACCGTTTGGGATAAGAACAGGAGTGCGACAGGGATGCCTCTTGTCTCCATTTCTTTTCTTGCTGACAATAGATTGGGTTATGAGATCATCGACGACACACAACAGAAATGGAATCCAGTGGACTCTGACTAAGCAGTTGGATGATCTGGATTTTGCTGATGACTTGGCTCTTCTGTCCCATAACCGTAATCAGATGCAGGACAAATTGAAAACACTCGATGAGAGGTCACAGCAATTGGGTCTGAAAATACACAGGGAAAAGACAAAAATAATGAGAATTAATGCAGGTAATGATAACAGGGTTGAACTTGAAGAAACACCAATACAAGATGTAGAATCGTACACATATCTTGGCAGTAATATAGACAAAGTTGGAGGGACAGACAGCGATATCAAAATAAGAATACAAAAGGCAAGAGGAGCTTTCATTGCATTGGGAAATATATGGAGATCAAGAGAAATAGGATCCAACACGAAAATAAGAATCTTCAACTCAAATGTGAAGTCAGTTCTATTGTATGGCTCGGAGACATGGAGAACAACAAAGACAACAACCAAAAAGCTACAGACTTTCATAAATGGGTGCTTGCGTAGAATAGAGGGATTAAAATGGTATGACAAGGTTACCAACGTGGAACTGATGACAAGAACTGGACAAGTGCCAGTGGAACAAGAGATGAGAAGAAGACGATGGCGATGGATAGGACACACACTGAGGAAACCTGTTGATAGCATTACAAGGCAGTCCTTGTTCTGGAACCCCCAGGGCAAGAGAGGCAGAGGTAGACCAAGAAGCACATGGAGAAGAGAGTTGGAAACAGAGGTGAAAATGATGAGGAGAACATGGAAAGAACTTGAGATGATGGCACGTGACAGGAGGACTTGGCATGTGTTTGTTGAAGGCCTATGCTCCTTTGGGAGTGGAGGGTTATGAATGAATGAATGCCAAGATAATATGCAAACTGAGATGAAGGGCAGAATGTTAGATGGCTTAATGTGCACAATTATTAGCCCTTTTAAAATCAAGTTTATTTGCTCATTCATTCTTCTGACTATACTACATGTGGATCTCATGTCCTGAGAGCAGAATGATCACTTCCTTTGATACCTTCTGCTACTTCCTTGGGAGCACAGGCCTTTTGTCAGCTCACAATAAGCCCTCCTAGCCTTTTCCATCTGTTTAAGTTCTGTCCATAGCTTCTCACATTGTGTTCTCTTGATCTGTTCTCCATCTGTTTAAGTTATGTCCATAGCTTCTCTCATTGTGTTCTATTGATCTATTCTCCATCTGTTTAAGTTCTGTCCATAGCTTCTCTCATTGTGTTCTCTTGATCTATTCCAGATCTGTTTAAGTTCTGTCCATAGCTTCTCTCATTGTGTTCTCTTGATCTATTCTCTATCTGTTTAAGTTCTGTCCATAGCTTCTCTCATTGTGTTCTCTTGATCTATTCTCCATCTGTTTAAGTTCTGTCCACAGCTTCTCTCATTGTGTTCTCTTGATCTATTCTCTATCTGTTTAACTCTTACTATACGTGAGCTAAAACCGCGTTTTTACGCGCTAGTTTAGCTATCGTTACCGTCGCGCGCCACTTGAACTAGCGAGCCGTAAAATTGGTACTAAACCCGCGCCACTTCATGGGGCTTGCCGGATAGTAAGAGTTAATTTCTGTCCATAGCTTCTCTCATTGTGTTCTCTTGATCTATTCTCCATCTGTTTAAGTTCTGTCCATAGCTTCTCTTAATGTGTTCTCTTGATCTATTCTCTATCTGTTTAATTCTGTCCATAGCTTCTCTCATTGTTTTCTCTTGATCTATTCTCTATCTGTTTAAGTTCTGTCCATAGCTTCTCTCATTGTGTTCTCTTGATCTTTTCTCTATCTGTTTAAGTTCTGTCCATAGCTTTTCTCATTGTGTTCTCTTGATCTATTCTCCATCTGTTTAAGTTCTGTCCATAGCTTCTCTCATTGTGTTCTCTTGATCTATTCTCCATCTGTTTAAGTTCTATCCATAGCTTCTCTCATTGTGTTCTCTTGATCTATTCTCCATCTGTTTAAGTTCTGTCTATAGATTTTCTCATTGTGTTCTCTTGATCTATTCTCCATCTGTTTAAGTTCTGTCCATAGCTTCTCTCATTGTGTTCTCTTGATCTATTCTCTATCTGTTTAAGTTCTGTCCATAGCTTCTCTCATTGTGCTCTCTTGATCTATTCTCTATCTGTTTAAGTTCTGTCCATAGCTTCTCTCATTGTGTTCTCTTGATCTATTCTCCATCTGTTTAAGTTCTGTCCATAGCTTCTCTCATTGTGTTCTCTTGATCTATTCTCCATATTTTTTTTTTTGGGGTCTCCCTCTGTTTATTTAACCTTGGGAATTTCAGAATAAAGGAGGCTCTGGAGGTAAAGGATACTGTTGCAGGCCCATTTAGGCTTATTTGGAATATGGTTTTAGGCCCATATTTTCTTGATAAAACAGCACACTAGGGGTAATGTGGTCAGCATCACACAGGCCGCCTTTAACCTTCCCAGAGTTGCTCTTGTATCCAATTCATGAGGCTAGGCCAAAACAAGCACTGCCTTTATTATACTTGTACCAATATAATCTAGTCAGTTTTCTTGTCTTCACTTAGTCACCAGGAGGAAAAGATCATTCATTCCCCCCAACAAAATTTGTCCAGGAAACAATGTGGAAGGGACACAAAATACATCAGTACCATCAAAACAAAAGAAACAGGTAATGCAGTATGAGTGTAATAAATGTGTCTCCTACAACAATAATTAGTGGAAAAAGTGAAATGTACATAACAATAATAATAATCTATTTTGGAGGAATACAACTAATATTACTATAAACACTACATATAGAAGTGCTAGTCTCAAATGCAATTACCTGGTAATTTTGGTGCAGATGAGCTAAAAAAATTAAATGCTAAAATAGTTTATCACTATTTGATAGATTATAATTGGATCATAATAAATTCAGTATCATGTATTTGAATTCCAAAATTCAGTTTTTTTTAAATAATTAATGAAGGAAAAACTATCCTGATCAACCTCAAATGCAGTGTTTCTTAATTTGTGGTCCATGAACCTCTTGGTTTATATATTTCTCTTTGAAATACTCGTTAATTTTGAACTGGCAAGTCTAGATCTTCAGATATTGTAATGAATAAACACATCACCTCTGATAAAAATGTCCATAACTGAAAGAATAACATAATGTTTTTTTCTGACGCCGATTACTAAGGTTAATATTATAACACAGTCAAAATTAATGCAGAGATAATAGTTTGCATGAAGTTATTTCACACAAAATTATTGCAGTCCTGTGGGTATCAAGAATGCATGTATAATTATTTAATTTAAAAAAATTGTTAAGCATGAAATCAGCTGGGGTTTACCATCACAGGTAAGGCAGTTTAACCTCACATAAAACAATATTTATTACCTTGGGGTTAGAGCTTAGGTCAGGGCTCTACATATATATATATAAAAAAAACTGCTTATTCAGAGCAACCAAGAGGACAAGCACACCATCATAGGTGGCAGTCACTGGAGTTGTTTTGGCCACGTCCTCAGAAGAGACCCTGATGCCATCACATGAACAGCTATGCTATGAACCCTGGAAGGAAAGCGAAAGAGAGGCCAATCAAAAACAACTTGGCAGAAAACTGTGGAGGCCAAGATGCAAAGAATGAACCAGAGCTGGGGCACAACACAAAGGATAGCCGCCGACCGAGCGAAGTGGAAGCAGTTTGATGCTGCCCTATACGCGTGATAGTCACTGACTGTTTTGACAAGTCTGCAGCTAAGGATCAAAGAAGAAGAAGCAAAATTAATAACCAAATGCTGGTAAAAAAATCAGTCTTATCACTACCTTTTCACTTCTATCATGAACACTTGAGATGATGGCACGTGACAGGAGGACTTGGCATGTTTTTGTTGACGGCCTATGCTCCTTTGGGAGTGGAGGGTTATGAATGAACTGTTTGGAATTAAGTGCTGATATCACAATCTCAAGTGATGTAGATGGTACATCATGCATCAATCAGTGTTAATCAACTGATCTTCTACTCTGACCGAAGCAGCCATCTACTACAAACTTTGAAATAATGTAGAACATGGAAAAGTCTAACAACACTTACTACACAGTCAGCAATAACATGAGTGAATCCAAATAAACTTAACCTCACTCAGTACCACTTAAAACATAGCAACCATACCTTCCTATGGCACATTGGTTCCTGACATCTATACACCAAACTTTATATATATATATATATATATATATATATATATATATATATATATATATATATATATATATATATATATATATATATATATATATATATATATATATATATATATATATATATATATATATATAAAAGCAATTATTTACTGTGATTATGCAATGTAAACTATTACATTTTTACTCGTATACTTGTTATATTACTGCACAGTCTATCATTAAAAATAATGTTGAATATGACAGAATTGACGTGAATCATCTCCCCATTGCAAAAGGTGGAAAGAGCTTGCATTCACCCATGACTCTGAGAGCTATTCTGGCACTAGCATAACTACTGGCAGGTTTTCCAAAGCCCAATAGGTGGAAAGATTGATACCAGACTGAATGAGATACAAACCAGCTGCCCTGAAAATCAAGGGCTAAGGACAACTAATCTTCCAAAAACTCCTGATGACATTGAATGCAGTGGACGACAGGTCTAACAAAACAGTGCAGCTTACCTTGTCAGAATAAAAAGTATATATTTAAAACTTAATATAAATGTTTCAGCCAGTCAACTTTTTATATATATATATATATAGATATATATATATATATATATATATATATATATATATATATATATATATATATATATATATATATATATATATTAATTGAATTTATTCCACCGTAAATGTTTACGAAAGCTAAATGTGTTTGCAGTTTTTTTCGAATTGTAAGAAACATATTTTTTGCTTGATAACTTTTATTTTTAAAACTACTGTCATACAGAGAAAAAAGAAAGCAGACCCAAATTATGAAGAAGAGGAAGTTCATGTGTACCAATTTAGGAAGAAGAGAAGGACCAGTTACATGTCCCTTGCTATTCCTGATGATGATGAATTTCTATGTAAGTTTACCATTTTTCTTGCAACAATGATTATTCTGGATGAGAACTTATTCTCCTTTTAACAGTAGGCCTACATACCTGTCAAGTTGTTTTGAATTACAATGTACATTTTTAAAATACTTGTGGCAATGTACGCATGTACAATGGTTGTTGTATGGTTATCTGTCATCACAATGCTTGCGACCACCCCTAGATGCCATTTTTAAAAAAAAGGCTATGCATTTGATATAACTTGGTTAAATATTGCTGTTGTCTTGATTTATTGCATTTCTTATCGTCTCTTAATTAATCTTTCCAGTTATATCTTGCCTTTCTATACATTTCCAATAAATCAATGTCCGATAAAACGATATTTTATTTTCATAACTTAAAAAAAAACGTTTACATAGGCCTAAATTTTTCTGTTTCTACAGTCAATCCAGCTAAAATGGATCGTGTTCGTAGATGTCATATAAATAAACCGCCACTGTCGATAGGGTTAGGATTTCTAAACCTAACCCGTATCCATTTTCACTGCGTTTCTGAATTATTTTTTAAGGCTGTGTCAAACAATTGGCCCGCCATCCATAATTTCAACCATAAATCCATACAGTGCTTTATATCAGAGGTCAAACTTTAAATAATTATTTTGTAAATTAGTGTTTGGTTTCCCTCCCCCATCTATGATCGTTAGGCCTATTTGAAATGTTGCAATTCATTCCACACAGAATGTGAATATATATTAAAACTAACTAAGAGACTCATATTCTGTACAGAACGAATTGCAAGGTTCTTTTGGAGATTATCTTGAAGCAATTTATCCATCACATAATGGTTAGCCTAATTCAAAGACATGAAATCTTGTAAATAGGGTCAGATGTCATGGTAGTAGCCACAGTATGTTATGCAAGAATTGAATTCCTTGATTGAAGATCTAGCATAATAAATACAATTTTTTCATTGAAATAATGATAGGGCTGTGCATTCTCAGAGCATATCAATTTATGACTACTAAGATATTTTTGCTTTTAAATATAGCAGTGTTTTATCTTCATTTTTATTTTATTATTAACGAAAGGGGGGCCTATATATATCATCACCACAATTATAGTTAAGTGAGATATAGTTACGTCGCAATCTGACATCTGTTATAAAGTCATTGATTTTCTGGTGCATTTTAGAAAACTAACACAAACATTACCATGTTACAAATGCTCTGATAACCTTAAGGGATATAAAACACATTTTAAATTATTTTCACTCACAGCATTTCTAATACTTAGTCGTTCCCCTTCTACCGTGAGGTGTAGAGGTTTGGAAGAGAGAGCTCCAGACTATCCTATCGGCTGTCTTCCTCCTGGCCTGGTTCCATTCTAGACCTCGGTCCTTCAAAGATTGTCTAATGTTGTCCTCCCAGTGGACTCTGGGTCATCCTGGGGTCTGGATCCCTGGCTCTTTGTTACCCATGCTTGTTGTGGTAGCCGATCTTCTCCCATTCTGCAGACATGGCCAAACCATCTTAGTTGGGACTGTTCTACTTGGGTCTGCAGGGGGTGGGATTTTAGGCCTTGATGTATCATCTGGTTGCGGACTATGTCTCTTCTTGTTACTTCAACCACCTTCCTCAGATACCTCATTTCTGAGGTTTGGATCTGGCTTTTATGGGTTGAAGTCAATGCCCATGACTTGCATCCATATGTCAAGACTGGGATATAGGTGGAGCGGTATACAGCCATCTTCACTTTTCTTACCAACCTCTCTCTTGCTGAGGAATCCTCGATTTACGGCCTGAAAAAGTCTCCCAGCTGCTGCTTTTCGAGTGGCCAACTCTTCTTTGATGCCTCCCTTTCAGTCTATAATAGCATCGAGATATTTAATGTGGTCGACCTGCTCCACGACCTGTTCTCCCAGCTTAATCTGATGTCTTCTTTCTTCTCGTGATATCACCATGGATTTTGTTTTAGAGCTGCTTATGACCATCCCTCTCTTCTCCAGCTCTTCCTTCTAGACTTGCAGGTTGGATTGGAGATGTGCCTCTGATTTAGCAATCAGGGCAACATCATCAGCAAATGCCAACTCTGAAATACATACCTGTCTCATCTTCCAGTACCCCACTGAATACTTTCTTGTTCTCTCCTTACATGACTTGATAACATCATCCATGAGGAGTATGAAAAGATAAGGTGACAGGATATCACCTTGTCTTACACCAGTGGTGGTCCTGAACTCTTCTGACTTATGGTTTGCTGTCCTCACATAATTTCTGCAAGACTTGTAGAAGCTCTGTATAGCTTGAATCAGAGGTGATGGAATGTTCTTCCTTGCCAACAGTCCCAAAGTTTGCTCCAGGTGACCCTGTCTAATGCCTTTTCCAGATCTATGAAACAAAGATGGTGTTACCAACAGATTACTGGTGGCAATGTATGTAGTTATTATAATATTTATTTGTCTGAGGAAAAGTATTTATTTTGTGTATCAAAATGCTTTCCTGGTCAAAGCTATATCACCCATGTTTGATTGATACTTTTGTTATATGGGTTATCTCTCCTGAATATCGAACTGGGCGTATGAATCTAGATTTCGTTGGTCTGTTCCTTGTTGGGCCAGAAACAGATTGTTCTTGCTTAGGTTTATGCAGGAATGTTTATGGTCCGAGTCTATGTTTATCCCTTGTCTATTTAAGACGATTCGGTCTTATATCGTAATATCTTTGTATGTCTGAGTGGGACTATATTCCTTGTACTGCACTTTGGGGTCAGGCATTTTCTGTGCATGGCGAATACGAGAGAGTGTCTTCCGTGATGATGGAGCCTGGTGAATGCCATGTCGGAGGAGTCAGAAGTTTGTTGATCTCTGTGATTTATTATGGGGAAGAAGATAGTTTCTTATATGATTATTAGGTCTATGAGTTCCCCAGTGTTTATTCAGTAATGCCAGGAGAGGGCGTATGTGTTCTGCTAGTGTATTTTCCATGCCAAGGTAAAAGAACTTTTTTGCTGAACTTTTTCCTTCCTAGGCTTAGATGGGCAGACGTCTACATGATGATTATCTATATCAATATGTCGGGATGACATGTTATCTAGCAGCACTGAATATGATTGTACGCAGCAGTTATGATGAAAGAATATGCTGATTCTTGTAGAAACATTTCTGTTCATGAACAGAGCCTTTATTGAAGCTTTACTAGGCATCTGTATAGTGAGCGATGCTCACGGGAACCAGAAGCCATTTTGGATCCTATTTTTTCGATCATCAATCAGAGAACAGGGATGCCCCTTATTATCAGGTGATGATTAAGAGATCACAGTTATAAAAGAAAACCCACTACTGGTGGTTTAACATTGTCTCCAGAAATATTTGCTGAACTTTACCTAAAGGGATCTTCGCTAGAAAAGAGGTTCTGTCTAGGAGTTATGATTGAACATTATTTATTAACTGACATGATCGGTCAGTAAGGTCTGATGATTATATTTATAAACAGTGGAACTCTGAGTGGTTGTCTACTGACGTTCCATTGTAATGTTCTTCAACATGAATGCCAGCTTAATATTGTAGACCATTGATCAACAGTATGATGATATGTGCCAACCTGTTTTTCCAGTAACTGTACCCATACTGTCCAAATGTGTGCGTCCAATTAAACTGCATGAAACGTCCACAGTAGTCTGCATCATTCACTTCTAGCTACGTGTGAGTGAGTGTTTGATCTTCTTGTCAACTCTACAGAACAGTCCATGCATTCGCGTAGTGACACTCACATTAACACTCATAGTCAACATTACATCCTTGTCGGGGCCTCAATACGTTTTGGACAAGGTGACCTGTATACCCAACACTGTGCCGGTTTTTTTGAGTTGACCATTTACACCAATACCAGCTTTATTAATGTGGTGACCCAAAACAGGACGTGTCAACGTGGTAGGCCAGCTTTCTGGGTCTAACCTGCACAGTAGACACCGCATAGAAGTCAGCTACTGATACCAGATCGTTTCCCTGACGCCTGATACGACACACCAGCAGTGAGAGTCTACACTTTGTCAACAGTTCCTCACGTGACCTATGAAGCGAATACTGAAACTAGGTCAGCGCATGTTGACATTTTTTGTTGGACATCACAGCAAGTTTCAAACATACGTTTAACTTTAAAAAATGCAGTACAAGTCAGAAGTCCTATGTGTGTTAGTTATTGGAACCATCAACGTTGGAGCTTCTTGAACTGCTCTATATATTAAACATTGTAATAGTTTAGTTCAAAAATTTAGTATCTATTAAAGTGGCAGTTTATTTTCTTTACATTAGAAACTTTGCCATTATATAACAGCTGAACCGTCTCTTCAACACATTCCATTTATATGATATATATGTATTTATGTTTAAATGTTTACATATTATTTGTGTGTCTATGTCGTGGGCGGTTGGCGAGGTGACTAATATAAGATTTCCCAAGTAACATAGGGCTTATATTAGTGGTCTGTAGGAGCAATTTTCTTAATTGAAAATTTGCAAGCAACATTTGTTGCTATTTTATTTAGTTGTGATGAGGTGTTCTTTTCTTCGTTGTTTTTGTTAATAATTTTTTTTTGTTCTTTAGTTTTGTTTTGATTTGTCTGTATTTGTAGGTCTACCCTTTCCTATCATTTAGTTATATACACCCTTTATATTTATACATTGTGACATCATTTGTTTTGTCTATTCTCTCGCAGTTATCATCACATACTTTGTGACATTATTTTTGGTTAAGTTTTTTTCATTTATTTGACTTCTGCCAATGTTTTCGTATTGTCCTTTATAATTGTTTTGTTTATGTTGTTGGTTGACATATACTATATAAACATATTTGATCATACACTACTACCTGGGTAGTGAACTTGTGATAAAGAATCAACTGATGATTTATTGCTATTAGTATATGTACACAGTTGATTATACAAGACCTTATTTAATGGCTTGTCTCCCACATAGATTGGGATAAAGGGAGCTAATTATTCAAGTTTATTAAAACTTGATTGCATTATTGTTTCAGGTTACTGATCTCAGATTATCAGACATAATGTCTAGTTTGTATTTTTGGGTCGAAAAGGAATACTTTCGTATGACTACTAAGGAAATAAAAGACTTCTTAGATTCCTACATTGAACAGGGAAAATCCTTTGGAATGACTGAGGAGGAAGTAAATGAATTCTTGGATGGCTACATTGAACGGGCGTGTTCCTTGGGTATGTCTGCTGAGGAGTTACGAGAATACGTAAAACGTAAAATGGAGATGGAAAAAAAAAGTTTCAGATGCAGGCAGGTGAAAGGAAATTCCACATGGAGATGGAAAAACAAAACAGAGAATCTGAGGAAAAAAGATTAGAAAGAGAAGCTGAGGCTGAACAAAAGAGATTAGAAAGAGAAGCTGAAAATAAAAAATTAGACAAAGAAGCTGAACAGCGGCAGAAAGAACATGAAGATAAACTCTTAGCTGTGGAGCTGAAAAAAAAGATAAATGAGCTTCAAAGTGATAAGAAAGCTCTTACTGATAAGTTACAGCAGATGAATTCTGAAAATACTGTATTAAAGGGTAAAGTGACGATGTTAATAGAAGATAATAAGAAATTCTATGACTCTTCTCTTACACAGAAAAAAGAGTTAGAGGATGAGATAACCTCATTAAAACAGTTGTTAGATAACCAGATGGAGCAGGTGAACTCTTCCACGCTTGATTTAAATCTACTGTGGAAGATTATAGAAACATTAGCTCTTCCTCATGAGAATAAATTAAAACAATCTCAAATGAAGGAGAAAAAAGGAATTTGAAGATGAGTTTTTCTAAATATGAACAGTGGTTAGAAAGTGATATGAGCTTGGCTCAATATGAGCAGTATAGTAAAGAAAATGCTTGCACCGGGGACTTGAAACAAGTAAAAATGGACAATGAGAAATTAAAGATTCAGATTCAGTCACTACAACTGGAGTTAACTCAGTTGAAGGCGAAGCCAGAAAAAGATGAGAAAGTGGATGAACCTATGACTACTCATCATAGTGCTATGGAAGCACTCAAACTTGAACTTGTTCAAGAGAAGGCTAAGGTTTTAGAAGCTACAGCTCAGATGACAATATTAAGAAAGGATCTTAAAGATAGTATTGTTAAGGAGAAGACTTTGGCTTCTCAGTTACATGTTACAAGGTTGGATTATAACAGGGAAGTTAAAACCAATGAGAAAATGCATAGAGCTGCTGTTAGAGAGAAAGCTATGACAGAAATGGAAGTTACAAAACTTCGCAACAGAATTGATGGTCTGTTAGATATTGTTTTGAACAATAAAATGTTTTCTGCTACCAAGGTGAATAGATTTGGACATAAGGCTGATGATCAATATGCTACAAATGCAAAGAGCCAGCCACATGCACTCAATGCTCATGGTAACTCTAAGCAATATATGAACAAATCTTTTCGTGGCAAATATGGTTTCCCACGTGATAACGATACCGCCTCTAATGGGAGTTGGCGTCAAGCCAACAAAAGTAATCCGACTGTAATAGTCAATCCTGATAAGATGGCATCAGAAAACAAACCCATTAGTACTCATTCCCAGAATGGTAATCATTTTATGCTAAACAAAAAAAATTATACCATTCCGGTTACTGGTCATACTCAGCCCAAGCAGTATGATCCATCTGTTAAGCACATTGCCACAGGCAAAAATAACAACAATTTTGCTAGGAAAGATAAGCGTGATTATGAACAGCACCAAGGGCGTTCATCACGTGGTAATCTTCCTTTTTCACGTAATGGTTCTTCTTCAAAGAACTGGAGGCAATTTGATGGTGCTCAACTTTTTGGTCCCAGTAACTATAGGAACTTTGATAGAGGTTACCAACCTTATAATAGTTTTGCTTGGAGACAACAAAATCCATTGAGAAAATATTTTGAGCAAAGAGAAGATAACAATAGCAACTATGCTAATTGGAGGTCAAATAAGAGCAATGGTCTTAATAGAGATAGTGATAGATCTCATTGTGACGGTAGATGCCCACATGATTCCACCTAACTGTTAGGTCTTGGACTTCCTAATACGTCTAATTCTATAATAGTTCCTTTTTATATCAAGATAGGTACACATTATAATTGGTAATATAGTGATTGTATCACTACTATCACTACGTTCATTGATGTATACTCACCGCTGTTCTTTGATGATTTTTTTTCTTTGTCAATCATGAACTTATAGTGCTTATATATGAAATTGTTATATAAAATTATTATATGCATTCTGTCATTGCCAGCATTATAGTACGAATATCATTCCTCATAAATACACGAAGAACTCTTCCTCATAGAAGAGTTGTTAAGTATAATGCGAATACAATCAATAAAACATGGCATGCAGACCAACCTTCAAGTCGAATGACGAATGCGGTAAGTCTTTCATACTGAGTCCAATATATACATTTATTTGACAAGACATGTGAAGAACATCATATGGTGATTCATCAATATAAGAAATGTACATCTGCATTAGTCAATGGGAATCCATAATACCGTCACTCTTCCAGTCAAATAAGTTGGTGGCACCTCCCTGGAAATATTTATACTTTGAGAAATGCTTTCTCTGAGATGTTGAGATATATTCTCACAAGTCGATCTATGCTTCGACTTTACCTTAATTTGACATTATAAATTGCTGTTATTTGTCATCTGCGCATTATTCGTGCGTTGTGAGCCTATTGTATGTTGCTCTAAGATGAAAAAAAAAAAAAATTCATTTTTTTTCCCGGGGGTTGCGGTAGTCTGTTACCAACAGATTACTGGTGGCAATGTATGTAGTTATTATAATATTTATTTGTCTGAGGAAAAGTATTTATTTTGTGTATCAAAATGCTTTCCTGGTCAAAGCTATATCACCCATGTTTGATTGATACTTTTGTTATATGGGTTATCTCTCCTGAATATCGAACTAGGCGTATGAATCTAGATTTCGTTGGTCTGTTCCTTGTTGGGCCAGAAACAGATTGTTCTTGCTTAGGTTTATGCAGGAATGTTTATGGTCCGAGTCTATGTTTATCCCTTGTCTATTTAAGACGATTCGGTCTTATATCGTAATATCTTTGTATGTCTAAGTGGGACTATATTCCTTGTACTGAACTTTGGGGTCAGGCATTTTCTGCGCATGGCGAATACGAGAGAGTGTCTTCCTGATGATGGAGCCTGGCGAATGCCATGTCGGAGGAGTCCAAAGTTTGTTGATCTCTGTGATTTATTATGGGGAAGAAGATAGTTTCTTATATGATTATTAGGTCTATGAGTTCCCCAGTGTTTATTCAGTAACGCCACGAGAGGGCGTATGTGTTCTGCTAGTGTATTTTCCATGCCAAGGTAAAAGAACTTTTTTGCTGAACTTTTTCCTTCCTAGGCTTAGATAGGCAGACGTCTACATGATGATTATCTATATCAATATGTCAGGATGACATGTTATCTAGCAGCACTGAATATGATTGTACGCAGCAGTTATGATGAAAGAATATGCTGATTCTTATAGAAACATTTCTGTTCATGAACAGAGCCTTTATTGAAGCTTTACTAGGCATCTGTATAGTGAGCGATGCTCACGGGAACCAGAAGCCATTTTGGATCCTATTTTTTCGATCATCAATCAGAGAACAGGGATGCCCCTTATTATCAGGTGATGATTAAGAGATCACAGTTATAAAAGAAAACCCACTACTGGTGGTTTAACATTGTCTCCAGAAATATTTGCTGAACTTTACCTAAAGGGATCTTCACTAGAAAAGAGGTTCTGTCTAGGAGTTATGATTGAACATTATTTATTAACTGACATGATCGGTCAGTAAGGTCTGATGATTATATTTGTAATGTTATGATGTATGTATATAAGCATTACCTCGTCATCTACACAAGCACACACACATGTTTCAGAAGGCACTCAGTAAAAGCATGTTCAGCTTGTAGCCATGTTTTATTTACAGAATATCGTACATGTCAAGATTCGCATTATATTACAATGTGTGGTTCGTACTTTAATGTATTCATATTACATCCCCCCTTTTTTGAAAAAAAAAATGTGTGCAAACATTTCCAACGAAATGTTTCATGTGAGAAAGGATAAGTATGTGTAATGCTCAGTGTGAGTATATATGTCACTGTCTGTATCGGCTGGGAGGTGTCACTGTACGGCCAGAACGAGTGGTGTAAAGTGCTGGTGGTTCTGCGGAAGTCCCTGGTTTAGCTTGAGTTGGTTGTGATTTCGGCCTTGGCGCTTGTTGGTTTTGTGGGGCACCAAAGTCTGGAGTTACTGCATTGTCTGTTGAAAGCATGGGAATTCTCTGTTCTGTTGTATTCTGTGGGATTTCTCTTATGTCCACTCTGTTTCACCTCAGGAGGTTGCTGCTGCTGTCTGGTCTTAAAGTATAGCTCCTGGGTTCAGGGTTTCTGGAAATGATTGTTGCTTTTGACCATGTGTCATTGTTGTGGTTGTAGGTAGTCACATGCTGACCAGGATATAATGGTGGTAAGTCTTTAGCACATTTGTCATAGTTGGATTTCTGAACTTGCTGACGATGCTAAAATTGATCATATGTGTTGTCTCTATGTTGTGGACGGAAGTGGACCTTAGATGGTAGGAGGTCTTTAATTCTTCTATCAAACATAAATTCTGCTGGACTGTCGATCTTACTGTCTACCGGTGTTGTTCTCCATCTCAAGAGTGCTAGGTGTACATCCTCTGTTCTTGTTTTCTTCATGATTGACTTGATAGTTTGTATCTGTCTCTCAATGAAACCATTAGATTTAGGGTATCTAGGTGATGATGTTGTGTGTTTGACCTTCCAGTCCTTAGTGAAGTTTCTGTATGCTTGACCTGAGAAATGTGGACCGTTGTCTGATCTAATTTCATCTGGGATGCCAAACATGCTGCAATACTTCTTTGTAATGTCTGCAATAACAGCTGATGGTGAGGGTTGTGGAAGTTTCTCAATGATGGGAAATTTGCTGTAGTAATCAGCAATAATAAGATAGTCATTATTGTCGATTGAGAAAAAATATCAGTTCCTATAATGCTCCAAGGGCTCAATGGTATGTCTGATGGTATGAGAGGTTCTCTGCACTGCCTATTTGCATGTTCTTGGCAAATTGAACAGTTTTTTTACATAGTGTTTCTATGTCCTTGTTTATCTGTGGCCAGTAAACATCTTTCTTTGCTCTCAGTTGTGTCTTCACAATACCAAGGTGACTATTATGGAGCTGTTTAAGGATGATATCGCGTTGTGTTTCTGGTACAACAATGCGATCTCCTTTAAGGATCAGACCATCTTCGATGCTTAACTCGTCCCTCATCGAGTAGTATGGACGGATGTGTGTTGGAACTTCCCTGATAGAGCTTGGCCATCCATGGTATATCAGTTCTTTGAGAGAGTTAAGGATAGGATCTCTCCTTGTGTCTTCTCTGATGTGTTCAAGACGATTATCGCTAAACTTGACAAAATCAACTTTGATGTTTGGGGTAAGATCTGCTGTCTTGTTGGGGTTTGGTAATCTGCTGAGAGCATCTGCAAGACCTATATCCTCTCCTGGGATATACTGAATATTAAAATCATAACCTTGTGTTTCCAATAACAGAGCTTGTAGTCGTGGTGGTGCTGAAGCTATTGGTTTTTTATGAATCATCTCAAGTGGCTTATGATCTGAGAGAATTGTAAATGGGCGGTTGAAAAGAAATGTGTGGAAGCGTTTGATTCCAAAACGTACAGCTAGCATTTCTCTTTCAATGTTTGCAAGTTTCTTTTCGCCAGAACTTAATGATTTGCTTGCGTAAGCTACAGGACGAAGTTCTTTGGCATAGTGTCCTTCAGGATTTTTGTCTGGTTGCAAAAGTGCTGCTCCTAGGCCTTTCAGACTGGAATCAACCATGAGAAAAGTGGGTGCTTGCATGTCATAGTATTTCAAGCATGCATCAGATGATATGAGGGTCTTCAAGTGGTTGAATATGTATTGGTAGTCTTCTGACCATTCATACGGAGTTTCATTCTGTAGTAGAGATCGCAAAGGTTCTGCAGCAGCTGACAAATTTGGTATGAATTGTGCTAGGAAATTGACAGCACCTAAGAATTGTTGCAGTTCCTTCTTTGTAGCTGGTGTTGGCATGTCATGAATATCTTCAACCTTTTTAGGGTCTGGTTTTACACCATTCTGGGTGTACAGCAATCCAAAAAATTGTATCTCCGTTGCCTTAATTGTACACTTTTTGCTGTTGAATGTTAGCCCATTGGCCTGTGCTACATGCATCAAGTTAATCAAGTTACGGTCGTGTTCTTGTTCTGACCTGCCGCAGACTACAATGTCATCCGCAATAGCCACTGTACCAGAACATTGCTCAACAATGTTGTCAATCTTCTGTTGAAAGATGTCTTGTGATACATTCAAACCAAATGGGAGTCTCTTGAAACAATATCTGCCGAATGGTGTTCGAAAAGTTGTAAGGAGTTGACTTTCCTCTGCTATCTCAACACTCCAGTATCCGTGTACAGCATCTAGTTTAGAAAAATATTTGGCATTGTGGAATCTGTGAGTTATCTCTTCCACTGTATGCATTTTGTGTGGACAGCGCTTTAGACTGTTGTTTAAGTGTTTTGGGTCAAGGCAAACCCGAAGAGAACCATCCTGCTTCAGAACGGTTGTGATACTACTACACCAATCAGAATGCTCTTCAACCTTTCTAATAACATCATTCTGCACCATCTTTTCTAGTTCTGTGGCAAGTTTCTGTTTAACATGTATAGGATACTTTCTAGGTGGGTCTATCTTTGGCTCAGCGTTGTCTTTTAAAAAGAATCTTGCCTTTCCTGGAAGTTTGCCTATTCTGTCGAACTGTTCTGGGAATCGCTGTTTAAGGTCATCTACTCCAGTGACGTGTAGAGTAAGATGTTCTTTTTTTGTCAGCTTTAATGTTGTTAATAGTTACCACACTCAGCTTTTCGCACATTGGTAAACCCAAAATTGCAGGTCCTTCAACATCTACCAAGTAAAATGTTGACGATGTCCATTCAGAGTCTCTGTATAAACATTCAAGTGTTACTGCTCCGAAACAGTCTATACTTGTTCCATTGTAAGCTCTTAGCTTTGTCCTGCCACTCCTACTTTTTACATCCCTTGTGGGAAATCCTTGCTCATCCACCTTGTCAGGCATGATCTGTCTGAATATTCTTAAGGGTAGAGTGTTACCTTGGGCACCTGTGTCTATCTTGAACCGAATATATCTTTCTTTGTGCCTTTTAATTCCTGGTATTCGGAATTGTACCTTGCAGAAAGCCTGCGTTCTCTTTGGTTCATTACTGAAAGTTAGTATCTTCACAGTATCAAATGTGGAAAGATCACTTTCTTCACTGGAGTCAAGGTCCTCAGTCATCATAAAGTGTGTTTGTTTTGATGACTCTCTGCTGTGAAGGTGATGTTGAGCACTGTCTTGTTTCCTCTTGAAACATAATTTTATCCAGTGGCCCCTCTTTCTGCAGTAATGACATGTAGAGTCTTTAGCTGGACAGTGGTTTTGTATGTGGTTTAGGCCACAACATTTACACATAGCACCTCTGCTTGTGTTGTGTTTTTCTTGTTGCTTCGAACCGGTTGCTTTGTTTTGTTTGGGTTTATAGCTTTTTACTGCATCCATCTGGGCTGTTACTGTACCTTGCTGAATTTGTTTAATGTTTAGTGCTTGTGCCTCGTGTTTCCTGCCTTCATCCAGAAGTTGTTGTAAATTTAGTGTATCACTCTGGCTCAGTATCCATTTCTGGAACTCTGGCATTGGTGTGCTGAGAAGGATCTGTTCGATAATTCGCTCTTTTTCTTCTTCTTTGTTAAATTTACATACACTTGTTTTCTCCTTGATGCGAGTGAAGAAATCATCTAAACTTTCATCAGGTTTCTGTCGCAGGTGGTGAAGTTCTAATCTTGCCGCTCTAAAGTTCGTGTGCTTTATTATCAGACGTTTTTCAAATTCGTCCAATATGGCTACGGGGTCGGTCGCTGACTCAACAGGCATGGCGGTAGCAAAACTGTTGTAAATTTTCAAACCTTCATCGTCCAATGCTTCTAGGATATATGGAGTTAGGGTTTGTCCTTCCAGACCAGTGGTCTTGGAATATAGATCTATGCGTTGGCGCCATAACAAGAAAGCTTCACTCTTATCATCTTGACCGGCGAATCTCATTTGCGGTGCGTTGCGATATTGTTTTGCCGCCATGGCTGACCTCGATGACGAAAATTAGCCGAATAAACTGTACTCACGTGTTATCGTGTAGCTGTTTTGCGTCAGTCCGGTATCGACCGCTGCCACCATGTAATGTTATGATGTATGTATATAAGCATTACCTCGTCATCTACACAAGCACACACACATGTTTCAGAAGGCACTCAGTAAAAGCATGTTCAGCTTGTAGCCATGTTTTATTTACAGAATATCGTACATGTCAAGATTCGCATTATATTACAATGTGTGGTTCGTACTTTAATGTATTCATATTACAATATTTATAAACAGTGGAACTCTGAGTGGTTGTCTACTGACGTTCCATTGTAATGTTCTTCAACATGAATGCCAACTTAATATTGTAGACCATTGATCAACAGTATGATGATATGTGCCAACCTGTTTTTCCAGTAAATGTACCCGTACTGTCTAAGTGTGTGCGTCCAATTAAACTGCATGAAATGTCCACAGTAGTCTGCATCATTCACTTCTAGCTACGTGTGAGTGAGTGTTTGATCTTCTAGTCAACTCTACAGAACAGTCCATGCATTCGCGTAGTGACACTCACATTAACACTCAGTCAACATTACATCCTTGTCGGGGCCTCAATACGTTTTGGACAAGGTGACCTGTATACCCAACACTGTGTTTTGAGTTGACCTTTTACACCAATACCAGCTTTATTAACGTGGTGACCCAAAACAGCACGTATCAGATGGATCTCACTCTTATACTCAAGGGCCTTTTCACTCAGCTGTCTGAGTGTGAAGATTAGGTCTTGAGTACTTTGGTTTGCTCGGAATCCGCACTGGACCTCATCCAATTGTGGCTCAGCTAGGCGTCGGAGTCTCTGCTCTAGGATTCTAGAGTAGATTTTACCAGGGACACTGAGAAGAGATATGCCTTTATGGTTTCCACATTGTCGATTGTCACCCTTTTTGAAAATTGGTGTTATGATGGCAATCTCCCAGTCCTTTGGTATGGTCTTGTTGCACCACGCTGCCTGTAGGACCCTTAAGAGTAATAGGTCGCCTGATGCTCCCATGTACTTAACCATTTCTGGTGTTATATCATCATGCCCTGCTGCTTTGCCCATCTTGATTTTCTCCAGTGCTGCCTTCAGTTCTTCCATCGTTATGTCATATTCATCACCGTTTGTTTCCTTTTCTGTGCTAGTGGTTATCATTTCTGATGCTTGACCTTGCTCACCATCAAGGAGTTCTGAGAAATATTCTTTCCATCTTTCATTTGTAATACACATAGTTTAAAGAACAGCGTAAGACTTTATTAGTATGCTTTATATATCGCACTGTTTCACATTTTAATTAATTCATATATATCATTTGTCATTTAAAAACCGTATTGCATATAATATATTAATATATTTTTTTTGCGTAAGGTCTTTTTTGGTGTTTGTACTGGTTTTTAAAGGTTAGGCTTATCCGGCTTACAGTATCATTATTTAACTATAAGCAGTTTTCTAGCTGCTAGTGTATATATTTTTTTAAAATTCAGCAGCTACTATATATTTTTTTAAATTGTCCACACAAAATTGTAATAGCACCTTAATGTCAAGGCCGTCTTATTGTATGGTTCTGAAAAATGGAGGACAAAAAAAAATAACAACCAAGAAATGACAGACATTCATACATGGATGATTGAGAAGAATAGAAGGATTGAAATCACCAATGTAGTACTGATGGAACTGAGCAGACAAATACAAATAAAACAATATGTGAAAAAACTGATGCTGGCATTGCATAGGACACACAGCACTGAGGAGACCATCTGATAACATTACAAGGCAGTCATTGTTCCAGAATCCCCAGAGCATGTAAAATAAAAGGAGACTTAACACCATATGAAGAAGGGACATAAAGATGGGCATAACAAGCATACGTAAGACATGGAAGACATTGAACAGATGGCACATGATAGAGAGGCATGTGAATTTGTTGAAGGTCTATTATCCACATGGTGGTGATAGGTCATGAATCAATGAATGCTGAGGTAAAGTATTCTTGCAGTGATAACTTCCCTCACCTATCATAAAAACATTTGAATATCCAGCAATTAATTCTTTATTGATTTATCATTGTCTGTGACAACAAATCTTTATAAATTTTGTGAAGACCTTTCAACCAAAATAACAAGACTTTACAAATGAGAAATAGTATTTTATGTGGGTTTCTTTACATTAGCACTTGCAGGTTTTCCAACATGGGTAAATCAAGTTGATAAATGTCAATAAGAAGTTAGGCATCAAATAACCCTGAATATAAAATTAGTTGAAATGGCTTGGAACAGAGAATCCACAACTAGACTGAAGGATCATTACTGGATCACTGATATCAACCCCAATAAGTGAAATTAATAAAATAATAAAACTACAATCTATGAATGACAGAAGAGAGTACTGAGTATTACAACAAGCAGACATATTTAATAGCCCCCCCCCCCCCTTTGAATGTCAGACTGAAAAGATATAACCAGCGCAGACTGCAGAGAAGCTGTTTTGCACAAAAAGTGAAAGAAATTTCCTATTATACCAGAACTTGTATAGACAAAGGCACAGCCAGCAAAAATAAGCAGTGCCTTCCCACCTTGGTGGAGAGAAAAATTTCCAGAGTTAGTTGACAACATCTCAGAAGGATGCAGAAAAGAAGCATCCAGCTATTGAATATATAAAACAGATTTACTGATCTGCAGATATTTACAAACAGATCAACCACAAGAACTATTAAAAATTAAGGAGACATCTACACAACATTTAGAAATGGTCAGGAAATCTATATTTTAGTGGCCATTTTAAAGCTGGGGCAGAAGCTCTAAAACAAATGCAATAACCCACATAGAAAATGCTAGTGTTCCATCCAGTTGTTTGTGAGGTCTGAATGGGAGAGCAAAGAAGAACAGTAACACTGTAACCTATCAGGCATGTCACAGAAGGTTACTAAGGAGGACTGGCATGTGGCTGACCAGCCCATCCTGTAGAAACTTTAAGCCAAATAAACTTCAACAAATACATTATTATATTTTGATCCTGGATGTAAGATTTTGAATATTATTATCAGTGTCCGGACATTTATTTTTCTATTCGTTTGTTTGTCCACCATGTTGCTGTGTTTTGTTTCACTGTGTATTCTCTTTTTTATTCTAACTGTGATGTAGAATTATGTATTTTGCACGTTGGAGTTTGGTGTATGTTTAACTTCTATTTGTAGTAATCTCTTGCAAGATCATTAGAACAAATATCTACATCTTAAAAGCACCAGCTATAAATTAAACAGAGTGACAGTTCAGTTGATTAGTTTGTTTTACAGCCCACTGCAGGATATATAGAAATGAACAGGCAGATAGACTTGCCAAAGAAGTAGGAATAAAATTCATACAGAGGAAACTACACACAATCAATTTTAATTACAAGTTATATGTACAGAATTTATCAATATGAATATTGTAGTGACATATATTATTAAAAGTATCCTATGTGTGTCAGTTGTGTAGTAGTAATATGAGGTAATACTGGTTTTGTTTTGTTCAAGCTCTGTTGGTATTTGTCATCATGACTTCAATAGTTTGTCTTTATTGGAACTAGTATTGGAGATGTTCTCAGTTCCTGATATTAAAACAATTTACTTCCCCTCTTAAGTTTATCTTACAATGTTATTTTAAGATGGGGGTACATAATTTTGAGCTCAGCTGGCCACATCAGCTTATCTTGCGTGATGGCGGCAGGAAAAGACTCCTCTGCTCGATTTCTCCCCTGTGCTCTGGAGACACCTCACTGATAGCTAAATGGACCAAGGAGTATGCTGTCCGACTCTGGATTCAGCAAAGCTCTGACCAGGTGCTGCTCAATACCATCAAGACCACGGTCCCTGAAAACAAGAAGGATGTACCTTCTACTTCATAACTAATTGATACTCTAGTTCTACACTGAGCACAATACACCACAAACATTGAGTTCAGAGCGTTAGGCCAACTGTCAGCTTCATCTGAAATACTTTATACCAGTATTAACCTCCTTAATGGTTACTACGCCTCTGCACTTCCAGCATTATTTCTTTCTAGTCAATCATCTAGGTGTCAGTGTACTGTTTGGCCATTCCATGCCGTTTTACTTTCCTCCGACACCTTCTGTTCAGGCTGGAGCATTATAGGCTTTACATCATGTTTGCTACTGAACTACACATATATACAGGCATAATTTAACAATTCACATTCAATTTTCATTAAAAGATACTGAATGTTTCAAGCTTACCACAATTCATAGAATAAACACAGATACGTTGACTAGCAATGAATTCTGGCACAAATACTGGCACAAATTCCCATCTGCTTATGTTCCAGGCTTTTATTTAGCAAAAATATGAGCTATCTTCAACGCACTGTTGCTTTATCAAGCTTATTTGAACTAGTGGTCTCGAACTAATGCTCCTAAGTGATTATATCAGCGAGTCTGGCCAATGGAGCCACGTTTCGACAAGTGTTTGAAAAAATTTTACCTTCCTACGTCTCCCCTAACAACCAAAGATAGTATTTATAGTCCGACCAATCGTGTTTAGTCTTATATTTGTTGCGCTCCAATCAATTTGGAGTTTACATGGTAGGCTATTTCCGTACGCAAGGTTTTTCTCAAACACGTTATAAAAAAATTTTATGAGCAGAAATGATTTCATGCTGTCAGGCATCCCCACTATTTTATTTTGGTTATAACTTGTTAATTCCTAGACTATTTGCATAACGTTTTACATATTCTTTGTCAGCAAGCCCTAAGGAACCCAAATATACAAATTTAAAAGAGCTAAGTGGCTGCGTTCAAATATGCAATTCCTTCTACCTCCTGTTTCGAAGATGTGCTGTCTGGGTACTGTAATGTTTTCAAACGTAAACCCATCTATTGTCATCTTTTCTAATAAGAGTTTTTCAGGATTAAAAAACCTAACTCTGGGAAGGTTAGTGTTTTTATCACTGTCCGTCCGAAAAAGTTAGTGCATGTGGCCTTACACGCGTGATAGTAGTAAGTGTGTATCGCGTTACGCTTGTTGGGGTGGCATTAATAGCGAGACGCGTGTTTAATTTTGCATGCGTTCCTGATTTTCATTCGCCCCTCTCTCTTTCTATTTGAGTCCATCTGTTCGTTCGTTTTGGTAACGTAATATAATTAATGTTAGGATTAATTTAGGTCATTACGCAGTGTGCCTCTCAATGTTTTTCTTAGAAATGCAATACCCTTTTTAATGTGTTGTGGAAACGCTTGTATTTATGCAGTGGCTTATATTTAACGTGGAAACGATACAATTTGCAGACGAAGCATAAAACAAAGGGGGATTTCGAGTACATTCCTTGTGACAGCACTGTTATTTTACCATTGCTCTTTTCTTTATTAGAATTTATTTGTTAGGCTTTATATTTACCTGATAATTTATATATGTGGATTAGAATATTTCACGACACCTCCCCTCTTAAAACAGACATTATATGTCAGTCCTTTATTCTATATACACATAGATAAATGTAAGTCAACTTGACTTTACTCTGCTGTGGTGCTATCATGGTTTTATGTAGTTGGGTCCATTCAGAGTAGGCACTACTCATGAAATCTGCCTCAGACTTCTACAACCAATAATATATTTCGGTTATGTTACTGAACAGCCGCAAGTGTGAGTGCTTGTCTTAATGCTGCTTCGCAACCCGTATTCACCATTTCTCTTCTCTGAGTCTGCGCAATGACATGTCCAGAGAACATTATATTTCCCTCAAAATGTACGTTATGAGGAGATAACATATACCTGGTGATAGCAGAGTTTTCGTAGTGGATCCCATAATCTTCTTATTATCCTGTATGAAACATTCGGAATATCCTCAATCAAAGAGGCAACTCAGGGATTCATTACGTTCCTCCGAAATGTTTACATCCAACAATTTTCTCATCATTCTAGAGAAGACACTAGGCGCATTCTTCAATCCAAATGGCAATCTATTAAACTCATAGTGTCCTTCCGAGGTACTAAAGGCTAGGTATGGTCTAACCTCAGGCTTTACTGGAATCTGATAATATCCTTTACTCAGATCCACTTTTGAGAAATATTTAGCTTTATTTAGTCTGGCAAACAGCTGATTTGTATCCGGCAATGGATCCACCTGTCCTTCTGTAATAGCATTCAGTCTCCTGTAATCTATACAGAGTCTATGTTCTCCAGAGGGCTTCCTTAAGAGTACAACACCGGAACTATACGAAGATTCACTGTGTGAAATAATTCCCTCCTTCAATAGATAGTCTATCTCTTCCTTCAAAGCTTTCTCCTTAGCAAACGGAATCGAATATGGTTTCATACAGACAGGTGTGGGGTCTATCAGTTTCATATCATATTCCAATAGGTTTGTATGCCCTGGTCGATCTGTTAACACCTCTGCATGATTATTTAGAACCTGTTGCACTCTCTCTTTCTGAGTTTTCGTTAAATGTGTACTGATTTTCACCTGTGCTGCTGTCTCACAGGGGTGTAATGGATATTCAAATGATGAAAGTGGTTCCTTTTTCATCTCCATGGCGATGGACAAGGTCAACAAGTGTGTCTCTTCCTGATGTTCTCTTTCCAAATATTTCTTCAGGAGATTCACATGATAGATTTTTTCTTTCCCCTTCTTATCTATCTTATAATTTGTTCTAGATACCTTCTCTAAAACTGTATATGGACCCTGCCATCCAATTTGTAACTTATTCTGACTCCCGGGCAAAAGAAGCAGTACTTTCTCTCCCACAGCCAAATTTCTGTCTTTCGCCTTCCTGTTATAATAGGCAGCATGTTTCTTCCTGGCTTGTTTCAAATTTTCATTGGCAAGTTTCCAGCCAGTTTTTAAACGAGTGGTCAGCTCATTCACATATTGGTATGAAGATGTAATGTTTTCCTCTGCCTTTTCATCAGTCCACGTTCTTAACAAAGCTACATATGGACCTTTAATCGTGTGGACCTATTTGTCCATGCACCGGTATGGTCTCTTCCACTCGAAGCTTTATAGTGATGATTTTTCCTCCCAGAATTATCATTCACAAAACGACCGCTACCAATTTTTCTTGTGGGGCTTTCTCCCCACTTAAAATTCTTGATGAGAGATTTCCTCTCTACATCCTCTTCCTCCAGTTTGTTTAAGTCCGATTGAGGGATTTTCGGCTTATCCTGGGGTAAGACATCTGTTTGCACTCTCCGCATAGTGGCCATTGTAAAACAGTTAAGTGAAGCTTGTCCGTGAAAAGGGGCTTCCCATCCCATTTGGTCCACTTTATCAAATCTATTTTTCTTTTTATTATCAGGCCTAATTTTGCCCCGTGGCGTGTCCAGGTCCTGATCCATGTTCCCACTTGTGGGTGTTCCCTCATGTGCTATGCTACACCTTTCTACAAAATCTCAATGTCCCATCTTGCTTTGGGCCAATAATAATTGTGAGCCACCTTTTGAATGATGGTACCTATCTTCTCATGGTCCCCATCTGGTTTCACATGTAGGCTCCTTATTAAGTCTGCCCTATATCTTTTAGGAAGTACCAGTTGTCCCTGACCTTTGGATCTAGCTCCAGTCTTCCTATACATCAACTTGTTTTTCATGTAAAAATCTCCCTTGCCTGGAGTTGTATGACAAGTTGACAATTTTCTGAAACAAGGCTTGAGTGTTTTATCCCCAGCCTGTGCCTTCCTCATCTCTTCTGGAGTGGTATCTAACATAATATCCTCCTCCTGTCTTGAGGTCGACCTGACCTGAAGGGCTGCCATATACACAGGTTTCCTTCTGCAACGGTCAGTGTCATGATTGTCCATCTGACAATTTTTACACCACCTTTTTCCTTGGTTGAAAGATTTTCTTTCATCATATTTCCTTTCATCGAATTGTGGGAATTTATTTTTATTTTCATACCGTGGCCTATCAAACTGGTGCTTACCTTTGTTTTGATCCCTAGGATCAAATTTATTAAAGTCCTGTGGTGCCCTAAAGTTATCCACTTGTTTCTTTTTATTACCTGTTACCTCTGCTTGAGCTGCTTGATACCTTTCAGCAACATTTAGCAACTCATCCAGCCTCTCTGCACCTTGTTCCATGAGAAACTTTCTCAGGTCTGGAGCCATGGACTCTCTTAATTGCTCTATAAGGACCATTTCCTTAAGATCTTGGGTTTTCCCCAGAGAAGTCCATTTCTCCAAGTATGTCTCTATTCGTGCAGAGAACTGGTGATAGGTTTCACCTGACAGTAGTTTAGCATTCCTAAATTTTTTCCTATAGAATTCTGCATTCTTTTCATATCTTAACAAAAGAGCCTGCTTTAGCATGTCATAATTTTCCTGATCACCTCTGCTCATTTTTGCAAAAACTTCATAAGCTGCCCCACGAAGTCCTTGAGATAACTTTAAGCTCCACCTTTCTCTCTCTAACCCATACGTGGTAGCTAATAGTTCATACCTATTTAGGTAGCTCTCTATCATCATCATCAGTTGCCATCTCCACAACGGAGGTTGGCTGTAATGGATCTCCAACGTCTTCTGTCTCTTGTCTTGGTGGTACACTCTGATAGACTCTTTCCCGTCCATCTCTTGATGTTATCTTCCCACTTATAGCGCTGTCTTCCCCTTGCACGTTTACCTTCAACTCTCCCTTCTGTTATGGTCTTCTGCAAGGTGTTATGCCTTTTTATGTGGCCAAAGTATTTTAGCTGCCGAACTTTGACCTCTCTCATTAGTTCTCTTTTCATACCTAGATTTTCTAGGACCTCCTTATTTGTTTTCATCTCTTTCCATGAGATACGCCCCATTCTCTATATCATCGTCTTTCTCAACAAAATGATCTAAATGAAAATTCATAGCTGAGGTTGAGGCTCCTTGGCTAGCAGTGGCATCAGAGGCAAAGGGACTGGCACCATTTTCAGGAGCATGGCCCTGAAACTCAAACTCCCTTAGTCGTAACTCATGTTCCCTTTGTAATCTCTTCTCCTCCTTTTCTGCTTCCCTTTCTGCAGCTAATCTCTTGTCTTCCCTTTCTGCAGCTCGTCTTCTTTCCTCGGCTTCCAATGCTTTAGCCTCTTTGTCAGCCTCAATCTGCAACCTCTTAGTCTCAGCCTCAGCCTCAAATTGTAACTTCTTAATTTCCCTTTCAGCCTCTAACTTTCTTTCGGCCTCTTTTTCTAATCTTCTTTCTTCGCGTTCAATAAATTTGTCACATTCCGTAGTGACATAGGCAACCATAACTTGCCCATCTAATCCTAACTCTTTTGCAGTCTGAACCGCAGCAGATCGAAATTTGGCCAGGTCCGCCATTGTCTATCAGGTAAATTTATACAATGTCTAACCAACAATTCAATCTCTAAATATATATCTAATGGACAACACAGGCACCATGAGCTCAACCTTATTTAATTCCACCCAAGGATACCTTTTAATTCTTATATTCCCTGAAGTGAATTACCCCCAATATTTTTAATAGGGAAAGATTCAAAATCCCAAGAGCGAGACCCCAATATATGTGGTGAAGTGGGATGTTATAAATATTTATAGGGGACTTAGTGTACTGACTGAGATCAGCTGTGAAGGTATCTATATCTAATGAGAGTAGTGTATTATAGATAACCTTACTTGCTGCCACATATATATATATATCTCAGTCAGAATTATTCTGGAATAGTGTGATGACTACGTTGTATGTCTAGGGTATGTGTATGATGAAGTGTAAGTCATAACAACAACAGACAGATAAACAATTTAATTTATTCCACTACACGTGACAACACTGTGACACTCACATACATATAACACTCTAAGAGGATATCTTAAAGGAGTCACTGATAACTTTTCAAATAACAATATGTATTCATTGCTGTCATGAATGAATATGTGTCCTGATTCAAATACAAAGGGAACCAGGAATCACAATCAATTTTAATTACAAGTTATATGTACAGAATTTATCAATATGAATATTGTAGTGACATATATTATTAAAAATGTCCTATGTGTGTCAGTTGTGTAGTAGTAATATGAGGTAATACTGGTTTTGTTTTTTGTTCAAGCTCTGTTGGTATTTGTCATCATGACTTCAATAGTTTGTCTTTATTGGAACTAGTATTGGAGATGTTCTCAGTTCCTGATATTAAAACAATTTACTTCCCCTCTTAAGTTTATCTTACAATGTTATTTTAAGATGGGGGTACATAATTTTGAGCTCAGCTGGCCACATCAGCTTATCTTGCGTGATGGCGGCAGGAAAAGACTCCTCTGCTCGATTTCTCCCCTGTGCTCTGGAGACACCTCACTGATAGCTAAATGGACCAAGGAGTATGCTGTCCGACTCTGGATTCAGCAAAGCTCTGACCAGGTGCTGCTCAATACCATCAAGACCACGGTCCCTGAAAACAAGAAGGATGTACCTTCTACTTCATAACTAATTGATACTCTAGTTCTACACTGAGCACAATACACCACAAACATTGAGTTCAGAGCGTTAGGCCAACTGTCAGCTTCATCTGAAATACTTTATACCAGTATTAACCTCCTTAATGGTTACTACGCCTCTGCACTTCCAGCATTATTTCTTTCTAGTCAATCATCTAGGTGTCAGTGTACTGTTTGGCCATTCCATGCCGTTTTACTTTCCTCCGACACCTTCTGTTCAGGCTGGAGCATTATAGGCTTTACATCATGTTTGCTACTGAACTACACATATATACAGGCATAAATTAACAATTCACATTCAATTTTCATTAAAAGATACTGAATGTTTCAAGCTTACCACAATTCATAGAATAAACACAGATACGTTGACTAGCAATGAATTCTGGCACAAATACTGGCACAAATTCCCATCTGCTTATGTTCCAGGCTTTTATTTAGCAAAAATATGAGCTATCTTCAACGCACTGTTGCTTTATCAAGCTTATTTGAACTAGTGGTCTCGAACTAATGCTCCTAAGTGATTATATCAGCGAGTCTGGCCAATGGAGCCACGTTTCGACAAGTGTTTGAAAAAATTTTACCTTCCTACGTCTCCCCTAACAACCAAAGATAGTATTTATAGTCCGACCAATCGTGTTTAGTCTTATATTTGTTGCGCTCCAATCAATTTGGAGTTTACATGGTAGGCTATTTCCGTACGCAAGGTTTTTCTCAAACACGTTATAAAAAAAATTTTATGAGCAGAAATGATTTCATGCTGTCAGGCATCCCCACTATTTTATTTTGGTTATAACTTGTTAATTCCTAGACTATTTGCGTAACGTTTTACATATTCTTTGTCAGCAAGCCCTAAGGAACCCAAATATACAAATTTAAAAGAGCTAAGTGGCTGCGTTCAAATATGCAATTCCTTCTACCTCCTGTTTCGAAGATGTGCTGTCTGGGTACTGTAATGTTTTCAAACGTAAACCCATCTATTGTCATCTTTTCTAATAAGAGTTTTTCAGGATTAAAAAACCTAACTCTGGGAAGGTTAGTGTTTTTATCACTGTCCGTCCGAAAAAGTTAGTGCATGTGGCCTTACACGCGTGATAGTAGTAAGTGTGTATCGCGTTACGCTTGTTGGGGTGGCATTAATAGCGAGACGCGTGTTTAATTTTGCATGCGTTCCTGATTTTCATTCGCCCCTCTCTCTTTCTATTTGAGTCCATCTGTTCGTTCGTTTTGGTAACGTAATATAATTAATGTTAGGATTAATTTAGGTCATTACGCAGTGTGCCTCTCAATGTTTTTCTTAGAAATGCAATACCCTTTTTAATGTGTTGTGGAAACGCTTGTATTTATGCAGTGGCTTATATTTAACGTGGAAACGTTACAATTTGCAGACGAAGCATAAAACAAAGGGGGATTTCGAGTACATTCCTTGTGACAGCACTGTTATTTTACCATTGCTCTTTTCTTTATTAGAATTTATTTGTTAGGCTTTATATTTACCTGATAATTTATATATGTGGATTAGAATATTTCACGACACAAAGAAAGAATAAAATGACTGAGCCCTGGATCATGTCGTACAAGGTAGCTAACATGAGGTTGTGCCTGGTGCTGGCAATCTTGTCATGTAAAACTAGTTGCTACAGAAACATCAGCTACAAGAGCATGTGAATGTTTGGTGCAGGTTTCCTGTAATGGTATCAGCTACAAGAGCATGTGAATGTTTGGTGCAGGCTTATTGTAATGGGATCAGCTACAAGAGCATGTGAATGTTTGGTGCAGGTTTCCTGTAATGGTATCAGCTACAAGAGCATGTGAATGTTTGGTGCAGGTTTCCTGTAATGGGATCAGCTACAAGAGCATGTGAATGTTTGGTGCAGGCTTCCTGTAATGGGATCAGCTACAAGAGCATGTGAATGTTTGGTGCAGGTTTCCTGTAATGGTATCAGCTACAAGAGCATGTGAATGTTTGGTGCAGGTTTCCTGTAATGGGATCAGCTACAAGAGCATGTGAATGTTTGGTGCAGGCTTCCTGTAATGGGATCATCTGTAGTGGTAGCTCTATAAAGAGAGCAACAGAAAATGATGATGATGGTGTATGACACTGAGAGATGCCTGAAACTGAATGAAGATGAAGAATAACTTGTGGTTTGACAGAATATCTTGACAAAATGGTTATTATTTTGTTGTTGCTATAAGCTACTGTTTGTCAACATCATCTTTATTGTACCATGGAACCCTGAATAGCTTGTTAATGTTATCATGGATTCATAGGAAATATATACATATGTTGCCTCCCATGAAGAAGCGTCTCATGTATATACAAATATTGCTTTCCATGAGGAATCCAACAAATGCATACTTAGCAAGTACTCTTAATGCTAAAGTAAAATTGGTGTATACCTCTTCATTGCATTCAGTGGCAGATGTGAAACATTTTTTTTTAAATTGAACTTTTTCTTAACTCAAGTCTAGCTTTCAAAGCTTTTGATTTGATAAAATTCATGCTTTCTATAGCTTCACAAGAACATTTTCAAGGTTCATTGTCATTTTCTAGACCACCTATCCTCTCTATATATAACACAGGGGCTCCATAAGACCTCTGACATCCTGTCCTTAACACTACCAAATTAAACCATGATTTTTCCCATCTCCTGACTGTATGATGGTAAAAAAGGGTAAAGGATCCTGTTACACACCTATTGAGGCATATTGGGAATATAGTGTTAGGCCCATATTTTCTTGAGCATACATAAAGGGTGATGTGGGCAGCATTTGGCCAGATCTCCTGACTGTGCTGATCAGTTAAAATACTCACACACTGAATCCACTGGATTCCTTTTTCTTTTAAAGGAGTCTGCAATATCAAATAATATTCTTAACCCTAGGAATGTATTTCTACAGACCTGTAGAAGAGCATTTTCTCCCCAGCTGTGTTTTAAATTAGCTGCACACAGAAGCAAAACGATGTGGCAGTTACCCTCTATTTCTCATCTCCATGTAAACAAAAATATATAATATCACAATGAATAAAGTATCTCATTCTTTGCTGGATTCATTTAAATAATGAGTGTGTTTGATTAAAAAAATTAAAACAAGAAAGAAAACAAACCAAACCATTTACACAGGTTTTCTTCATGGAGGCTAACTGCCATTATGTCTGCATGTTCTTAAAGGAGCTAGGAAGGGAATCTCATTCATCAAAATTTATTGTTTATGTTTCTACCTTCAACTATTATTTCTGCAAAATTCAGTATCTCTCATTATGTATTTTTGAATGTGAAAGGTACCAATAACTTGTCCAAATGACTGTGCTGAGTACAGCAAAGGAACTTTGCCAGAGGGCCTGATGATCAAGAAATCCAAGATACCAAAGGCAGGACTGGGTGTGTTTGCTCTAAAAGACTTCCCTGCTCGAACCAGATTTGGACCTTACAGAGGAAAGAAGGAAATAAATGAGGAAATTGCTCATGAGTCAGGTTATAGTTGGCAGGTGATGAATTATTACTGATGTAATTAGCTCTAAGATCAATAAATATGGTCAAAAACCATGTTTTTTAACATGTCAATGAATTTTGCACTTTAACTGATTCCGTGCGTAATTACTTTCAGCTCTGGACGGAATTATTTTTAAGCCCCAAAAATTTACACATACATAATTTACGTTTACTGACAATGTGTGTCTAATCATGAGTTAAGTATAACATATTATATATCAAATTAAAGTACATTGGATGAACAATATAAATCCATATGCCTTTCTAGCTAATTTTATGTTATGTTTATGTTATAACAGATAACATGTACACGGAAAAAAGATAACTTGAAATTGTGAACAAAAATTTTCGACTTATTGGGTATAAAATGGACAAATGGAAAATTCCTGGGGGACCTGGATTTCACAGATGATGTAGCATTCTTAAGTTCAACACCAAGACAATCCCAAGAAGCAATAAATAATTTGTGTCATCTCTCGGTTAAAATTGGTCTCCAAATAAATGCCTCTAAAACTAAAGCTATGAACTTTTCTAACGAGACCTTTGATATCATCTTGAACGGGGAAAAACTACAGAAAGTTGAAAGTTTCAATTATTTAGGCAGTAAAATGACTCAGGATGGTGACACAACAAGAGAAATCCATACTAGAATTGCTTTGGCAGCTAGCGCCTTCAATAGATTATCTAACATTTGGAAATTACGATCATTGAATATACATACCAAGCTTCGTCTGTTTAATTCAAATGTTATCTCAGTGTTAACATACGGCTGTGAGAGTTGGAAAATAACAAAATCATTGGAGAACAAGCTGAATACATTCGAGAACAAATGTCTTAGAAAACTCATGAACATCTGTTGGAAAGAATTCAAGACTAATCGACAAATAAGAGAAGACTCTAGGCAGAAATATGTCTCCGACTATATAAGGAAAAGACGATGGTCATATATCGGTCATGTCCTACGAATGCAAAACAACAGAATACCACTACAGGCGCTCACTTGGGTTCCTGAGGGTAAGCGGAAAAAAGGAAGACCAAAAGAAACACTCAGAAGAACAATAATAAGAGAAGGAAGAACGTTGGGCCTAAATAATGTGCAAGAGCTAAGAGGAGTGGCGTCACAACGAACAACCTGGAGAGCACTGGTTTCTGCCTTATGCGCCGTGTTTGGCGCTTAAAGAATTTATTATTATTAAGGCTTGTAACATAAATTGTTATCACAATACAGTTTCACTGCTCTCTTTGTGCAGGTAATCCATTTAGAAACACAGAAAAAGTAAGAAAGTTATGGTTGATCACACAGTTTGTTCACTATTCACATATTAGTAACATATCCTGTGTGTTTTTCGGCCATTATGGCGATACAACAAAACACGATTAAAGATGAAGATAAATGTGAAAAAATCCGTTCAAACGCAAATAAAAGACGTTGAAGCTTGTTGAAATTTGCCCAGTTTTGTGTTTAATTCCGTTCGAGATAAATTCCGGGCAGTATAAAATATCAGAATAGAAAGAAACAATGAAATAAATCAGCGTCTTTTAAAAGATATTACATCTACAGCGTTCGGCCTTTGCATCTATTATTAGATCTTGCGTACGGAATCAGTTAAACAATCTGTAGGTATGGAAGTTTTGACTAGGATTTTAAATATTAATGGCCTACAAATTATGCTGTGTTACTCAATTAGTTGTATTTGATACTGAAGTTGAACATAAACTGTGAAATCTTGATGCATATATTTCTTGTAATTACTACATGAAATTAATGTTATTTGTTTTGGGCAACTAGTGCAACAACAGAAAACTGATATAATCAAATAAGACACAAACTGGAACATACAACTTATTTTAACAGGTCAATTTTATTGTACAATCCTATTATTTTTCTTCTAATTCATTCATATTTTTTTTATATCTATCTGTATAAAGCTCACTATAATCTGTGTGGTTATTTTCCCATTAACTTTACTTAATGTTTACTTATAAATGTTGCAATCTCCCCTTTGTCCTACAGCTTTTCTGTTTAACATACACCTTCAGTTTGGTCATGTCAGACCCTCATGTACTGATCCATCCATTCAAATTCTTGCCATGTCTTCATTCTTTTTGTCTGTTGTCAGCTCTCATCAGCGTGCATTTTTAGTTTTATCCTTTATTTAGAATGAGTGGAGAGGGGAAGAAGGTACTATATTTAGATATTGGAAATCTGACTGTTGAATTAGTACACCATACTTTATAATAATAATTTTTTAAAAAATCATCCATTTTTTACTTTGGGGATGACAGAAAAAAACTGTTATTTAGTTTCCTCAGCTCTAAATGTCTTACTTTAAAACAATCTCTGGCTGTGAAAGTCCACAATATGTTGAGTTTTTCGGTGTACTGTTGAAAAGGCTGTGACTGACAGGCAACATGCGGCGTATATTATAAGAGGTGTTGGGCACAGAATTTCAGTTGCTAGTGCACATTGGCTAGCCTCATCGGCTTTGCGCAGGTGTGTCAGTGTCTGTCCCTAGTCATGGTGTGCGACGGAACAAACGGAATAATTTGTCTTCTCTTTGTTACTTTCACAATTGCCTCCAGGGCTGGTGGAGTTGTGGATTTTAAAGTTGCTACCAAAGTGAAATGGGTTCATTTTCGATACAAGACAACAGGAGGCTGAGACACTTGGGAGTCATGACCCAAGTGGACCCGCTACCTTAGAGTGTAAAGGAGTATACAGAGCCGAAACACTTGTTCAACGGGAGGACCACTTCTGATGATCAGATTGCCTCCTGTTGTATTGCTCTGTAAAGAGTTTCCTATCATAGAAATTTACATGTTCATGGCATACAAATTATACTGTTTCTCTTGATTTGATACTGAAGTTTATAATGAATGAAAAGTTTTGATGCATATATATCTCTTGTAATTACTACATATTATTTATTTGTATTTGGCAACTGGTCCAACAGTCAGACTTATGTAGAATTAAATAAGGCAAAAAATGACGCATACATTTTTTTACCAATTTAAAAAATAAATTATATTTCTTCTAAAAACTGATGTTCATATAATTTTTCTTACTTATTTGTTTTATTTACTGCACCTGTGTAAAACTCGCCATAATCTTTAGAGTTATTTCCACCATTATGTTTACTTATTTAGTCTTAATATTTGCCAATGAAAGTTATTATCTCCTTCTCTATGTCTTTCAGCTTTCTGTTTAGCATAGGCTTTCAACTAGGTCATACCAGCTCTCCTGTCCTGCTCCTTCTGTTCAAGGTCTTTCCATGTCTTCTTCACTCTGTTAACACATTGACTACCAAATTGGAAAACACACTGTGACATCATTAAATTGTGTTCTCATTTTCACCCTGTAGGTGTATGCATAAAGTAAGCTGTAGTTTTTGTAGTTGCTTACAGATTTTTATGAATTATACGTCATTTTCAAGATAAATGGGTAATTTCCTATCTTTCGTACCTTTGTGCTCCGCAGTGAATATATGTAGTCAAGTGTTGTTTCGTAGCGCTTAGGGTTAGGATTAGGGTTAGAATTACGGTTAGTATTATGGTTAACACTAACCCTAACACAAACCCTAATCCTAACCCTAATTCTAACCCTAATCCTAACCCTAAGCGCTACGAAACAACACTTGACTATACATATTCACTGCGGAGCAAAAAGGTACGAAAGATAGGAAATTACCGATAAATGAATGTACTATTACAAGCTGAAAAAATTATGTTTACAGGTATGGAAAATATTATTAATAATATTAACTGATTGAAAGACAAACAAAGTTTCATTTTTTTTTTAAATTATCAACTTATCAACATATCGCTTGTTTCTAAGACATTTAATGCCTTTCTGTAGGTGATTATCGCGTAGTATAACCAATTACACCATCATAGCTGGCAGACGCTGGAGCTGGGTTGGCCACGTCCTCAGAAGAGACCCCGATACCATCACAAGAACAGCTATGCTTTGGACCCCTGAAGGAAAACGAAAGAGAGGCCGACCAAACACAACCTGGCGGAGGACTGTGGAGGCTGAGATGCAAAGAATGAACCAGAGTTGGGGCACTGTACGAAGGATGGCCGCCGACCGAGCAAAGTGGAATCAATTTGTTGTTGCCCTACAAGACCCCACTAGGCGTGATGGCCACTGACTGCTTTGACAGTCGGCGGCTAAGGATCAAAGAAGAAGAAGATAACCAATTACAAGAATAACAAGCCTAAGGACAGACGTACTGACTAATATTTGCACTATTGGTAGCTTACATAATCACACCTACACCACTTCCATAAAATCTCAAAATGTGCATGCAGGTCATTTCTATTTTACGGCCCTTTGATGGCCGAGGACTAGCAATATTTTCACTATCATAACTGCTTGCAACCTACTACTTTCAAAATCACGATTTCAATCAATTTGCACACCGTTTTCACTCTTGTCCTCATCGCTAGATCTATGAGTCAATTGTTGAAACAAATTTCTTTCCTTGCTTAGATGTTATTGGAGATGTACAAGCATTTTTTGTGGTCCTGGCATTAGTTGCCACGGTCAACAGTTTTACATGATTTGGTAACTAATCCAAAGCGTTGAAGAATAATAATAATAATAGCCCCTTCAGTCATAACTGACTATGGGAATGCGCCCCTGAGGTGACAGCCCTCAGATGCTTATTTTCCTGGTGCTCCTTTCGACGTTTTCTCCTCACCTCTGCTTCCCGTGTGAGCCTCCCTTCGCCCAATCTGAGGTGGCGCCGTAAATAGCATTAGGGTGAAGCTGGAGTGTCCTCTCCAGGGCGCGAGCTTGGGCACAGTTATATGGAGATCAAGCTGTTGCCCATGCAGCATGTTCCCCCTCTCCACACAGCCGGTAGATCCAAAGGAACGGCAGTAGCCGATACAGTTTGGTACCAGCCATGTCGCAGGAGTTGCCAGAATAATGTCGAATCGACATTAGACTGCCTTAGGGACTCCGACTCCGGATTTATCCTCAGGGTTTACTCCCGAAGCCAATTCCACAAATGGATATTCCCGCAAGGCAGCGGTGGTTTGAATTCAGAGTTCCTTCTCTTAGATAAGCTACCAACCAAGGATCACGAGCCCTATCTGCCCGAAGCTGCTGGTTTTAAGGCGCCAGTCGCTTGCCTTTGCCCCTTCTCCCGTCAGTGGAAACAGTTCCGCCGGGCTCAAATTGAGCCACACGTGAAGGCCGGGAGCTGGTGTCAGAGGCTGTTTGAGGCGCGTGCCATAGAAGTATTTTATCTGCAGTGAGAGGTTATCCTCAACTACAACTCCCGGCAATAACAACCTTTGGAACTGTTGAAGAATATGAACATAATATCAATTTTCCAGTGGTCTACAACAACCATGATTTGGGAATATGTTTTCCAGTGGCAACTTAAAATCTTTAACCAGATCGGAAAGTGTTTTAGTACATTTTTCATTCATTTTATTACTAAAGATAAATCAACGCTCTGAGCGGCTCGCGGTCCAAATGATGGGATTTCATAAGTCGGTCCCACCGGCTCGCGGTAGTTAATGTGTTAACGTCTGCCACTACTTCTCTTCTCTGTGTGTTTTTAGGTCTCCTGCATCCTCTATTGTCTTGGGGATTCCAAAACAAATTATTTAATCAGTTTCCTCAGTGTATATCCTATCTAGTGCCATTGTTTTCTTCTCATTTCTTGTTTTGCCGGAAACTGGCTCTTCCCATCAGTGCCATGTCAATTATCCTGTCATACTATTGCAATCATTCTTCTCTGTGTATGCATTTATTATAAAAGACTACCTTCTTGGTCATCTTTTGTTGTCTGTCTGTTAGAGCCATACTACAGAACTGACTTGACATTTGTAAATTCATATATTTTTGTTTTAGGCAACTTCTTTTGGTTGTAGTCAATTTTTCTCTGTGCAGTGAAGCTCTCTTGTCCTCTGTATTTTAATATCCCTGTACACTTCACCAACTTTCAGAAGCTGTAATCCTGAATTTACTTACTTATTCATTCCCCTTCTACCATGAGATGTAGAGGTTTGGAAAAGAGAGCGCCAGACTATCCTATTGGCTGTCTTCCTCCTGGCCTGGTTCCATTCTAGTCCTCGGTCCTTCAAAGATTGTCTAATGTTGTCCTCCCAGTGGACTCTGGGTCGTCCTGGGGTCTGGAGCCCTAGCTCTTTGTTTTCCATGCTTGTCGTGGTAGCCGATCTTCTCCCATTCTGCAGACATGGCCAAACCATCTTAGTTGGGACTGTTCTACTTAGTCAGCAGGGGGTGGGATTTTAAGCCTTGACGTATCATCTGGTTGCAGACCATGTCTCTTCTTGTTACTTCAACCACCTTTCTCAGATACCTTATTTCTGAGGTTTTGATCTGGCTTTTGTGGGTTGTAGTCATTGCCCATGACTCACATCCATATGTCAAGACTTGGACATAGGTGGAGCGGTATACAGCCATCTTCGTTTTCTTACCAACCTCTCTCTTGCTGAGGAATCCTCAATTTATGGCCTGAAAAAGTCTCTCAGCTGCTGCGTTTCAAGTGGCCAACTCTTCTTTGATGCCTCCCTTTCAGTCTGTAATAGCTCTGAGGTATTTAAAGTGGTCAACCTACTTCATGACCTGTTTTCCCAGCTTAATCTGATGTCTTTTTTCTTCTCGTGATATCACCATGGATTTTGTTTTAGAGCTGCTTATGACCATCCCTCTCTTCTCCAGCTCTTCCTTCCAGACTTGCAGGTTGGATTGGAGATGTGCCTCTGATTTAGCAATCAGGGCAACATCATCAGCAAATGCCAGCTCTGAAATACATACCTGTCTCATCTTCCAGTACCCCACTGAATACTTTCTTGTTCTCTCCTAACATGCCTTGATGACATCGTCCATGAGGAGTATGAAAAGATAAGGTGACAGGATATCACCTTGTCTTACACCAGTGGTGGACCTGAACTCTTCTGACTTATGGTTTGATGTCCTCACATAATTTCTGCAAGACTTGTAGATGCTGTTTATAGCATGAATCAGAGGTGCTGGAATGTTCTTCCTTGCCAACCAGTCCCAAAGTTTGCTCCAGGGGACCCTGTCAAACACCTTTTCCAGATCTATGAAACAAAGATGGATCTCACTTTTATACTCAAAGACCTTTTCACTCAGCTGTCTGAGTGTGAAGATTAGGTCTTGAGTACTTCAGTTTGCTCAGAATCCACACTGGACCTCATCCAATTGTGGCTCAGCTGGGCATTGGAGTCTCTGCTCTAGGATTTTAGAGTAGATTTTATCAGGGACACTGAGAAGGGTTATGCCTCTATGGTTTCCACATTGTCGATTGTCACTCTTTTTGAAAATTGGTGTTATGATGGCAATCTCCCAATCCTTTGGTATGGTCTTGTTGCACCATGCTCTCTGTAGGACCATTAAGAGTAATAGGTCACCTGATGCTCCCATGTAATTAACCATTTCAGGTGTTATACCATCATGCCCTGCTGCTTTGCCCATCTTGATTTTCTCCAGTGCTGCCTTCAGTTCTTCCATCTTTATGTCATCTTCACCACCATTGTTTTTCTCTTCTGTGCTAGTGGTTATCATTTCTGATGCTTGACCTTGCTCGCCATCCAGGAGTTCTGAGAAATATTCTTTCCATCTTTCGATTACTTCCTTTGGGGCAGTAAGCATTTTGCCTTGCTTGTCCTTTATAAATTTGAGAGGACGTTGTTTTTCCTTCCTCATGTTCTTTAGGGTCTTATAGAACAATTTCTGGTTTTCTTGCACATCTTTTTCTAGCTTTTCTCCAAATTCTTCACAGGACTTATGTTTTGCTGCTAGCACCTTGTTCTTTGCTTCTGTTCTGAGTGTCGCATATTCTCTCTATTTCTCCATTTGTCCTGCTATGTTTTTAGCTCCTAAGTATTGTTTCCATGCCATTTTCTTCTCTCTTACTTTCTCTTTGACTTCCTCTGTCCACCAAGGTGTCTTCTTTCTCTTGTTCCCAAGTCGAACCACCACATGCTTCTACAGCAGCTGTTTTTATGATGTCCTTGAATATAAGCCAGAGGGTTTCTAAGTCATCAGGTTGTTCTTCTGTGTTGCTCACCGCTGCAGCAATAAGCCCCTGACATCTGGTATTAATTTCTGGCTCTCTCAGCTTGTAGGTTTTAATGCCCATTTCTCCCATTCGTTTATTTAGTTTCTTGTGTGATGTTGGGCAGTTCCTAGGCTGAGCAACTCTTTCAGTTGTTCTTTTGATTGTAAGCGGGTAGTGATCACTTCCCATCTCTGGCCCCCTCCAGACTCTAGCATCCCGGACATATTTGAAACAGCTCCTCCTAACAATGGCATAGTCGATCACTGACTTCTCATTCTTTGTTGGTTCACATCTAGTGTATGCATGTATGCGCTTATGGGGGAACTTTGTGTTTGTAATGATCAGATTCTGCTCACTGCAGAATCTAAGGAGTCGCTTTCTATTGTCATTAAGAATATCTTCTCCATATCTTCAGATAACTCCACCCCATCTAGCATGGTCATTTCCAACTCTGGCATTGAAATCTCCGAGCATGATAATTTCATCTAGGCAGTCATCCACTGTCCTTTGAAGCAGCTCGAAGAATTCCTCCTTGACCTCTGCTCTCTCATCCTCATTTGGCCCATACACAATGACAAGGTTGACTATGGTTTCTCCTTTTAGTTTTACAACCATAATGCGCTCCGAGACAAAGTTCCATCCCTTGATACTATCCTTTTTGGTTTTTGGCCACAATGCAACCCATGCCACCTTTAGTTCTTTCAGATGTGGGTACACCACTGTAGAGCAGCATGTTGCCATCGAGATCCATGACTCCTTGTCCTTTTTTTTTTTTGTTTCTGTTATAGCCAGGATTTCTAGTTTTGCTTTCCTCATCTCTTCCACCAGCTCCTCTTCTGTCCAATTTATACTTCTTATGTTCCAAGTTCCATAAGTCATAGTCTGTAGTCCTTTCCAGTTTGTCGTAGTTCATCGCCTTTAGAATCAATCCGGTTTTCTCTCTTGTAGTTCGTGTAATCATGATTTAAAGCAAACAGGTGATTGGTCTGTTGTGCCTTTGCATGGTGGAGGGGCTGCCTCCTTACAGCCTCCGTACAGGCCGCCCTCCTCCGTTTTCAGCCAGGCTTGGGACCGGCCTGACAGAGTTGTAATCCTGAATTACAGAGATTTATTTATTGATTTTTTTATTAAGCCTTTCAGCATTGTATTTAGATACCTGCCTATTTTGTCATGAACATGAGCATTATTCATAATCTGGGAAATAAACTAGTACTGTGAACTCTAGTCATCTCATATAAGTGCATACTGTCAACAGATTATGAATGATGGACAGACTTCACATTTTGTGGATGGCAGAGACCCTAGTGAGTCCAACTGAATGAGGTTTGTGAACTGCGCCAGGCATGAAGATGAGCAATGTGTAACAGCCTACCAGTATAGAGGAGAAATCTATTATAGAGCTCACAAGCAAATTCTTGTTGGAATGGAGATACTAGTAAGTATGCAGTTGGTTAAAATAGGTCTCCAAATAAATGCCTCTAAAACTAAAGCTATGAACTTTTTGGGGAAATCTGCGTGCATTGAAACTACAGTAAATGCAGTGGGGGAAATCTGTGTGCATTATTAATGAACAGCTGAACATAATGCCTTTCAATGCACTAAGCATAGTGTAAGATTCAAGTGAAATAATATACAGCACTGTCCTGGCTCCTTCTTTGTAGAATGGAGCTTGCTGTAGGCTACATTGACTAAGGGACAAATACACCATTCAGGGTGATGACACAACAACTGCACATGTCATAGGTAGTTGAAATAATGAACAACTGTCTGCGACAGCATATATTGTATACATAATACATGGGCTTTGATTCAGCATGACAAATCCACTATCGCCATCTCACATATAAGATGACTTATTGTACAACACGAATAACTTCTTGTGACATCTTCCACAGTCAAACAACTATTAATTATATCCCCAGTCAGACATAAAATGAACATCTCAGCAATAACCACTGCAAAATTGAACCTGTTTGTCTGAGCACCAACCTTTGACTGCTCTTATTCAACTCACACCCCGGTCTCTCTTGACCATTGAACACTTCTCAGTTCACGCTATTAAACAGAACTCACAACATACTGACTGACGACAACTCATACACTGCTCTTGTATCACACCAAACATCAGTACTATTCTGATCTCTCAGTCATCTCCCAACCATTCAAATAAACTCGCTTCCAGTGGAGCATCTGTCATAAACAACAACCTATTTCCTCACCACCAAAACACCCCTTGACAAGCACAATTTGTGATGGCAGCTGGATTCCAGACAAATGAGGCTACCTGATGAGGGATGGGATCCTGCCTGCTTTGCTCTAGCACTAGTCACAGTAGAAATGAATGCAAGTGGTGTCAAAAAAAGTAAACATTGAAATGAAGAAAGCTAAAGAGAAATGAATAGTTTAACAGTACATAGAAATTGAATGATAGTAAGCAGAAGAAGTACTAAATGACTTTTTCTACTACTAAAGGACTTAACATTCAATCAATTAATCAATACCCTTTCGCTGCTTAAGAAGCATAGGCCTTCAAGAAACACATGTCAGGTCATCCTGTCACGTGTCATCAGCTTAAGTTCTTTCCACATCTTCCTCATCATTATCACTTCTATCTCCAGTTCTCTACTCCATGTATTTTTAGGTCTACCTCTGCCTCTCATTCCCTAGTGGTTCCAAAACAAGGACTGTCGAGTAGTGCTATCAACAGGTTATCTCAATGTGTGTCCTGCCTGTCTCCAGTTCTCTACTCCATGTATTTTTAGGTCTACCTCTGCCTCTCATTCCCTAGTGGTTCCAAAACAAGGACTGTCGAGTAGTGCTATCAACAGGTTATCTCAATGTGTGTCCTGCCTGTCTCCAGTTCTCTACTCCATGTATTTTTAGGTCTACCTCTGCCTCTCATTCCCTAGTGGTTCCAAAACAAGGACTGTCGAGTAGTGCTATCAACAGGTTATCTCAATGTGTGTCCTGCCTGTCTCCAGTTCTCTACTCCATGTATTTTTAGGTCTACCTCTGCCTCTCATTCCCTAGTGGTTCCAGAACAAGGACTGTCTAGTAGTGCTATCAATAGGTTATCTCAATGTGTGTCCTGCCTGTCTCCAGTTCTCTACTCCATGTATTTTTAGGTCTACCTCTGCCTCTCATTCCCTAGTGGTTCCAGAACAAGGACTGTCTAGTAGTGATATCAACAGGTTATCTCAATGTGTGTCCTGCCTGTCTCCAGTTCTCTAGTCCATGTATTTTTAGGTCTACCTCTGCCTCTCATTCCCTAGTGGTTCCAGAACAAGGACTGTCTAGTAGTGCTATCAACAGGTTATCTCAATGTGTGTCCTGCCTGTCTCCAGTTCTCTACTCCATGTATTTTTAGGTCTACCTCTGCCTCTCATTCCCTAGTGGTTCCAGAACAAGGGCTGTCTAGTAGTGCTATCAACAACAGGTTATCTCAATGTGTGTCCTGCTTGTCTCCAGTTCTCTACTCCATGTATTTTTTAGGTCTACCTCTGCCTCTCATTCCCTAGTGGTTCCAGAACAAGGACTGTCTAGTAGTGCTATCAACAGGTTATCTCAATGTGTGTCCTGCCTGTCTCCAGTTCTCTACTCCATGTATTTTTAGGTCTACCTCTGCCTCTCATTCCCTAGTGGTTCCAGAACAAGGACTGTCTAGTAGTGTATCAACAGTTAGGTCTATCTCAATGTGTGTCCTATCTCAATGTGTGTCCTGCCTGTCTCCAGTTCTCTACTCCATGTATTTTTAGGTCTACCTCTGCCTCTCATTCCCTAGTGGTTCCAGAACAAGGACTGTCTAGTAGTGCTATCAACAGGTTATCTCAATGTGTGTCCTGCCTGTCTCCAGTTCTCTACTCCATGTATTTTTAGGTCTACCTCTGCCTCTCATTCCCTAGTGGTTCCAGAACAAGGACTGTCTAGTAGTGCTATCAACAGGTTATCTCAATGTGTGTCCTGCCTGTCTCCAGTTCTCTACTCCATGTATTTTTAGGTCTACCTCTGCCTCTCATTCCCTAGTGGTTCCAGAACAAGGACTGTCTAGTAGTGCTATCAACAGGTTATCTCAATGTGTGTCCTGCCTGTCTCCAGTTCTCTACTCCATGTATTTTTAGGTCTACCTCTGCCTCTCATTCCCTAGTGGTTCCAGAACAAGGACTGTCTTGTAGTGCTATCAACAGGTTATCTCAATGTGTGTCCTGCCTGTCTCCAGTTCTCTACTCCATGTATTTTTAGGTCTACCTCTGCCTCTCATTCCCTAGTGGTTCCAGAACAAGGACTGTCTAATAGTGCTATCAACAGGTTATCTCAATGTGTGTCCTGCCTGTCTCCAGTTCTCTACTCCATGTATTTTTAGGTCTACCTCTGCCTCTCATTCCCTAGTGGTTCCAGAACAAGGACTGTCTAGTAGTGCTATCAACAGGTTATCTCAATGTGTGTCCTGCCTGTGTCTAGTTCTCTACTCCATGTATTTTTCGGTCTACCTCTGCCTCTCATTCCCTAGTGGTTCCAGAACAAGGACTGTCTAGTAGTGATATCAACAGGTTATCTCAATGTGTGTCCTGCCTGTCTCCAGTTCTCTACTCCTGGACTCCATGTATTTTTAGGTCTACCTCTGCCTCTCATTCCCTAGTGGTTCCAGAACAAGGACTGTCTTGTAGTGCTATCAACAAGTTATCTCAATGTGTGTCCTGCCTGTCTCCAGTTCTCTACTCCATGTATTTTTAGGTCTACCTCTGCCTCTCATTCCCTAGTGGTTCCAGAACAAGGACTGTCTAGTAGTGCTATCAACAGGTTATCTCAATGTGTGTCCTGCCTGTCTCCAGTTCTCTACTCCATGTATTTTTAGGTCTACCTCTGCCTCTCATTCCCTAGTGGTTCCAGAACAAGGGCTGTCTAGTAGTGATATCAACAGGTTATCTCAATGTGTGTCCTGCCTGTCTCCAGTTTTCTACTCCATGTATTTTTAGGTCTACCTCTGCCTCTCATTCCCTAGTGGTTCCAGAACAAGGACTGTCTAGTAGTGCTATCAACAGGTTATCTCAATGTGTGTCCTGCCTGTCTCCAGTTCTCTACTCCATGTATTTTTAGGTCTACCTCTGCCTCTCATTCCCTAGTGGTTCCAGAACAAGGACTGTCTTGTAGTGCTATCAACAAGTTATCTCAATGTGTGTCCTGCCTGTCTCCAGTTCTCTACTCCATGTATTTTTAGGTCTACCTCTGCCTCTCATTCCCTAGTGGTTCCAGAACAAGGACTGTCTAGTAGTGCTATCAACAGGTTATCTCAATGTGTGTCCTGCCTGTCTCCAGTTCTCTACTCCGTGTATTTTTAGGTCTACCTCTGCCTCTCATTCCCTAGTGGTTCCAGAACAAGGACTGTCTAGTAGTGCTATCAACAGGTTTTCTCAATGTGTGTCCTGCCTATCTCCAGTGCTTTCTTCTCATTTCTTGTTCTGCTGGCACTTATTTAGTTCCTGTCATCAGTTCCACATTAGTGATCTTGTCATACCACAACAAACCTTCTATTTATGCAAGTATCCATTTATGAAAATCTCTATCTTTTTGGTTTGTTGTTCTTGTTGTTCTTCATGTTTCAGAGCCTTACAATAGGACTGACTTGACATCTGAATTGACAATTCTAATTTTTATGTTTGGATCTGATTTCTTTTGATTTCTCTATATTTTCAAATGCAATAAAACCTCCTCTACCTTTTTGTATTCTTATTTTTATGTCATTGTCACACCAACTGTGTCTGTTTTGCTGCCAAGGGATATGGATGATTCTCCCTCTTGTAGGGGTGTTTCTTCAAGTAAAATCTTTTTATAATCTCCTGCATTAATTCTCATTATCTTAGTTTTCTCCTTGTGTATTTTCATGACCACTGGCTAGGATCTCTCATCAAGTATTTTAATGTTGTGTTGCATTTGATCATGGTTACAGGACAGAAGTGTCTGGTCATCAGCAAAATCTTGATTGTCAAGCCGTTTCATTGGAATCCACTGGATTCAATTTCTGTTGGTTGAGGTCAATATTTTCATAACCCAATCTTTAGCCAATAAGAAGAGAAATGGTGACAAGAAGCATCCTCTTTGCACTCCAGTTCTTATCCCAAATGGTTCAGTAAGTTGTCCTTCATGAAGAACAAATGTACATCATGTCTTCATAAGTTTATTCATTAAGTTAGTGATCTTAACTCCACCTAGGCATGCATGGAAGCCATAAGGAGGCAGCCCCTCTTACTTGCAAAGGCAGAACAAGCCAGTCCCCTATTTCCCATAAAATACGATTACCAGAACCAGCAGAGAGAACACTAGACTGATCCTAAAGGAACTGGTACAAATTACAGACACCGATTTATGGAACATGGAATTGTAGAAGTATTAATGGGAAAGAGGAGGAGCTAGTGGAGAAGATAAGGAAAACAAAATTAGAAATCCTGGCTCTGATTGAAACTAAGAAAAAAGGGCAAGGTGTTGTGGACCTACCCTCATCAACAACTTTATTTTTGATAGTCATAGACTGGCTAATGCACCAGACAACAGAGGGCAGTCCAAGAGGAATTAGATGGACAACATTTTGTACACTAAAAGACCTGGAATATGCAGATAACATTGCTCTACTCACACATTCACATCAACACATCCAAGACAAAACCGATAGACTGAATAAGTATACCCAGCAAGTATGTCTGAACACCAATATCCAAGAAAAAACTGATAGACTGAATAAGTATAGCCAGCAAGTATGTCTGAACACCAATCTGAAGAAGACAGAGCTCGTGACACTCAATGTGGGCAATCCTGAGCCAATAACAATAAGGAACCAGAAGCTAGAACAGACAGACACATTTAGTTACCTAGGATGCATAGCAACACCAGATGGTGAAACAAGCAAGGACATCAATAACAGAATGAATAAAGTGAGAGCAGCCTTTACTAGTCTCAACAACATCTGGAAGTCTTCCCAGTACAGCACAAACACCAAATTAAGATTATATGAGAGCTGTGTACTTTCTGTGCTTCTCTATGGTGCGGAACGCTGAAGAGTAACAGAGATGGAAATGTCGAAACTGTCCTCTATCCACACAGTGTACCTAAGGAAAATTCACCAAATCTTTTGACCAAATACCATCACCAACCAAGAACTACTTATTCGGAGTAACCAAGAGGACATGCACACCCTCATAGCTGGCAGACGCTGGAGTTGGGTCAGCCACATCCTCATAAGGGACTCTGATGCCATTACAAGAACAGCTATGCTATGGACCCCTGAAGGAAAGCGAAAGAGAGGCCGACCAAAAACAACTTGGCATAGAACTATGGAGGCTGAGATGCAAAGAATGAACCAGAGTTGGGGCACTGTATGAAGGATGGCCACTGACCAAACAAAGTGGAAGCAATTTGTTGCTGCACTACAAGACTCCACCAGGCGTGATGGCCACTGACTGGTTTGACAGCCTGTGGCTAAGGATCAAAGAAGACGAAGAAGTTGTGGACCTCAATGGCAACATACTGCTCTTCAGTGGAGTCCCCACAAGCAAAAGAGCTAAAGGTGGTGTGGGTTGTATTGTGGCTAAAAGATAAATAACATCAAAGGATGGCACTTTGTCTTGAAGCGCATTATGATGCTAAATCTGAAAGATGGAGAAACCATAGTCAACCGTGTCATTGTGTATAGGCCAAATGAAGAAGAGCAAGCAGAGGTCAAATAAGAATTCTTTGAGCTGCTTCATAAGACAGTGAACGACTGCCTGGATGAGATTTCCGTACTCGGAGATTTCATTGCCATAGCTGGAAAATGACCATGCTAGATGGAGTGTAGTTATTGGAAGATGTGGAGAAAATACACTAAATGACAATGGAAAGTGACTCTTTAGATTCTGCACTGAGCAAAACCTTGTCATTACAAATACTAAGTTCCCCCATAAGCACATACATAAATTCAAGTATGTGTGGGATGCTAGAGTCTGGAGAGGGCCAGAGATTGGAAGTGATCACCACCTGTTGACAATTAAAAGAACAACTGAAAACATTGCTCATTCTAGGCATTGACCATCATCACTCAAAAAAATGAATAATCAAGCAGGAGAGATTAGGATTAAGGCCTACAAGCTGACAGGGCCAGAAGTTAAGACCAGGTATCAGGGGCTTATTGTGACAGCAGTAAGAAACTAGAAACTTTCTGGCTTAACTTTAAAGACATCATAAAAACAGCTGCAACAGAAGCATGTGGTGAAATTGGACTTGGGAAGAAAGGAAAGGACACCTTGGTGAACAGAAGAAGTTGATTAGAAGAAAAAGATTAGAGAACAGAAAAAGCCACGGAAACAATACTTAGAAATCTAAAAATGCAGCAGGAAAAAGAGAAATATAGAGAATATTTGATAATCAGAACAGAAGCGAAGAAAAATGTGCAAGCTGCAAAACAGAAATTCTGGAAGGAATTTGGAGAAAAGCTAAAAAAAAATGCTCAAGAAAACCAGAAATCGTTCTACAAAACACTAAAGAATATGAGGAAGGAAAAACAGTGCCCTCTTAAGTTTATAAAAGACAAACAAGACAAATTATGTATTGCCCCCTAAGAAAGTGATTGAAAGACAGAAAGAATATTTCTCAGAGCTCCTTGACTGTGAACAAGGTCAAGGCTCAGAAGTGATAACCTCTATTACAAAAGAGGAAACCAATGGTTATGAAAATGGCATCAAGATAGAAGAACTGAAGGCAGCATTGGAGAAAATCAAGGCAAGCGAATCAGCAGGATATGTTGGTATAACACCAGAAATGATTAAGTACATGTGAGCAGAAGGTAACCTATTATTCATGAGGGTCCTACAAGCAGCGTGGCACCACAAGACCATACCAAAGGATTGGGAGATAGCCAAAAAGGGTGACAATGCAAAAATCATAGAGGCATATCCCTGCTTAGAGTCCCTGGTAAAATTTACTCTAGAATACTGGAGCAGAGACTCAGACACCTGGTTGAGCCACAAATGGATGATGTCCAGTGTGGCTTCCAAGCAAACTGAAGTACTCAGGACCTTATCTTCACACTCAGAGTGAAAAGGCCATTGAGTATAAAAGTGAGATGCATCTTTGTTTCTTTGATCTAGAGAAGGCATTTGACAATGTCTCCTAGAGAAAACTTTGGGACTGCTTAGCAAGGAAGAACATTCCAGTACCTCTGGTCCATGCTATACAGAGCTTTTACAAGACTTGCAGAAAGTATGTGAGGAAGGGAAACTACAAGTCAGAAGAGTTCAGGACCACCACTGAAGTAAGACAGGGTGATATTCTGTCACCTTATCTTTTCTTACTCCTCAAGGATGATGACATCAAAGCATATAAGGAAAGGACTAAAAACTATTCAGTAGGGTACTGAAAGATGAGACAGGTCTGTTATTTTAGAACTGGCATTTGCCAATGAAAGTGCCCTGATTGCTAAATCAGAGGCACATCTTCAATCCAACCTGAAGATCTGGAGAAGAGAGGGAGGGTTATTAGCAGTTCCAAAACAAAAACCATGGTGACTTCAAGAGAAGGAAAAAAGCATCATATTATGCTAGGAGAACAGATCCTGGAGCAGGCCAACCAATTTAAATGCCTTGAAGCTATCATAGACTGGAGGGAGACATGGAAGAAGAATTGGCTACCCAAAGAGTGGCAGCTGGGGCATTTTTTCAGGCCATAAAATGAGAATTCCTCAGCAAACGAGAGATAGGCAAGAGGATGAAGATGGCTGTATACTGTCCACCTATGTCCCAGTCTTGGCGTATGGATGCAGGTCATGGACAATGACTACAACCCACAAAAGCCAGCTGCAAATCTCAGAAATTATCTTATGAAGATGCTTGAAGTAAAAAGAAGAGACATGGTCTGCAACCAAACAATATGGCAAGGCCTTAAAGCCCAGCCCCTGCAGCCCCAAGTAGAACAGTCCCAACTACGATGGTTTGGCCATGTGTGCAGAATGGAAGATCGGCTACCACGACAAATATCGGAACCAAGGGATCCAGTCCTTCAGGACGACTGCCATCTGGACCAGCCACTTTTCCATTTCTTAGAAGCTTTATGGCTTTTTAAATTTTTTCCTTAAAAGGTCTTTTACAGTTGACATGTAGCTCTTCTTGTGCTGGCTGAATGTCTGGGGGATTTTGTTCAACTGGTCTATTGAGAAGGTCCACACAATGTTGCTAAGCAATAGTCCATTCTTTATCTTTGACGAGGCCATTTGCTTGCTTGGATTTCCCTGTTAGCTTCTTTGCGCTGTTATACAGGTATCTCATATTTCCTTTGGCTGCAGCTTCTTCTGCCACTCAGCCCAGCTCCTCAATATATTTTGTTTTGTCTTGTCTCTTTTTATGCTTCTTCTGACCTCTTTATTCACTTCTGTGTACATTTCCTGAGCCTTGGCTTTGGAACTTCTGGTTTTACTTCTGTTTAAATCAGCTTTTCTTTTTTTTATGTTAATGATTTCTGTTGTTGTGCATGCTTTGTGCTAGTGTTCTCTTTTTCCCAGTACTTCTTCAAATGTCTCATTCCATATATTTTTTTATTTGTTGCCAGTGGTCTTTCGTATTTGCTACATCATTCTGCTGGAGAAGTACTTGGTATCAGTTTGGATACTGTGTTCAAAAGTTTCTCTTTTTTCTTGGTTGCTTAGCTACATTAAATCATTGTCTATAGCTATGTGCTGTTGTGTATGTATTGAGTTTTATCATTATTTTGGCTTAAAAGAAGATGGTGATTTGATGCAACATCTGTACCTCTACATACCTTTACCTCGAGCAGTGATGACACAAACTTCTTGTTCATACAGATATGATCAATCAGATTTTCTGTTCTATGATCTGGTGATACCCATGTTGTTTTGTGTATTCTTTTATGTGGAAACATGATTCCTCCTATTGCCAGTTGATTTGAAGCACAGAAGTTTGTAATAATCTGTATAGTTACCACTTTTGTTTGTTGTTCTTTGTCTATGTTTTCCCATGCTTTCTTCATGATTGATCCCTAAGTGCTGGTCAAGCAACTCGAAGTTTGCCTGTTTTCACGATACACCACGGCAAAGTGCTTCAGGGTCATAGTTAGAAATTTAACCCTGGATTTCATGTAATAGCAGTGTACATTGAGAGACAGATGTAATTCTGGAACACATGCTGGAGGAGCTTGAAAGATCAGTGTGCATTCCTTTATATCTTAGCTATTTCAGAACATATAACAATGGTGCAGCCATATTTCATGGTCAGATGGATTTAAAAAATAAATATACTTAAAGGGGATAGTCCCAGAAACAAGGAGGGCTAGACCAAAAATACACTGGACAGACTAGTGAGAAAAATGAACAGGAAAAACTTTTGCAAAGGCAAGTACTGGCACAAGACAAACAAACCTAGAAACAAATAATGGAGCATTTAACAGAAAAGCTACCCAAATGACCAGCTAGGGAAAGGATGGGGGGTGGTGAAGGATCTTGTTACATGCCCATTGAAGCATATTGGAAATATGGTGTTATGCCCATATTATGGTGTTAGGTACTCAATTCATAAGGCTGGGTCAACCCCGGAGCCATTTGCAGTCTAAAAAATCAGACCTCAACTGGGGATCGAACCGACCACCGAGCTAGAAAGGCAGTGCACTAACCACTGAGCTACTGCGGCTGAAATGACCAGCTAGGTTACTAGAAAAAGACAGAAAGAAAACACTTTATTATTTATATTCCAGCAGGAAAATAAAAAAAATCCAATCTGCATTAGTTTAGGCTTCATCTGAAAGCACAAGGGTTATTAATATTATAATATTTATCTCCAGAAATGAACTTAGAAATGCAGTATAATTTCCATGGAGCATATGTATAATCTAAATCACATGTATTGTCAGTAGACCGTTAACTTGTTCAGCATTGCTTTACCATATTTGAAGCTAAAGTTCTGGCTGAAAGTTTTACGTAGTGTTTAACATCCTGTCAGTGATTAATTACTGCTGGACTGACCATCTGATGATCAGCTATTTCAGTAATGTTAAGTGTATCAAGTTGTTGTTTACTTTATTTTAGTTAGCCAGAAGTATTGTTAGTGAGAAGGACATTAGATACAGACATGAAAGGGATAAAGAAAACATGGATAGGTCAGGAAGGCTTGGCATTAATTTGTTAAAGACCTGTGTGTCAATGTGGCAAACTGAGCAGAAAAGTGCAAAGAAGGGAGAATGTACAACAACTTGGTTGGAAAACAGAAAATAACAGTAAGTGAATGACACACATTCAGTATAAACACTAGAGATGCTGTCTACTACATTTATATCTTAATTGTCACAGTTGAAATAAAGAATAAATCAAATGATACTATGTGGTGCGGGTTTAAAATGTAAAGGTTGACATATAACAGATACTATGTGGTGCAGGTTTACAGTGTAAAGGTAGACGTACAATACGAGGTGTGTTCAAATGAAACCCGTCCCAGTGGTTTTATAACAAATATATGTAAGGTACATCAGCAGGAGTAGTAGAATTAAATACAGCAATTGTTTTGAAGCAAGTACCCACTTGGGTTCTCTAGAAATAGTCACCATAGGCATTCAGACACACATCCCACTGCTTGGGTAGACGGCGGATGCCATCCGAGAAAAATGACTTTGGTTGCTTATTGAACCATTTGGTCACCGAAGCCCTGATGTCTGCATCAGAGTCGAATCGTTGTCCCTTTAGAGATTTTTTTTAAGGGTCCGAACAAATGAAAGTCACATGGTGACATATCGGGGCTGTAGGCTGGGTGTGGCAGAGCTTCCCACCTTTTCCTTGCTAACGCTTCCTGCACAATGTTCGCAACATGTGGACGAGCATTGTCGTGCAACAAAATCACACCACGCAAAAGCATGCCGGGTCGTTTATTCTTGATGGCTGTATGCAGGTTGTCTAGTGTGTCTTTGTAGCGGATGACAGTGATGTTCATGCCAGGCTCTTTAGCGTCTACCAATAGAAGCCCTTCATTGTCAAAAAATGCGGTCAGCATAACCTTACCGGCGGAAATCTGTGACTTGAATTTTTTGGGTTTTGGTGATCCGGGATGATTCCATTGCATGCTCGCTGATTTGCTGCACGGCTCAAAGTGGTGGCACCACGACTCATCGCCTGCCACTATGCGCAACAGAAATGCATCACCCTCCTCTTTGTAACGCAGCAGGTGGTCCAAACTCCACCCCAAGCGTTCTTCCTTATGGTGATCGGTCAGCATCCGTGGGACCCATTGTGAACACACCTTTCGATACTTCAGCTTCTTCCTAACCACCATTTGAACTGTCCCAAGAGACACAGCGAATTCCTCTGCTAGCGAACGTAAGCTCCGACGACGGTCCACCCGTATTGCTGCATCAATCTCGGCGATGGCTTCTTCTGTCGCAACAATATGCACCTGACCTGGCCGCGGAAGATCTTTCGTTAACTGACGTCCTTCTCGAAACATTCGTGCCCAGTATTTCACTGTAGTCTTAGACACACTTTTGTCACCATACACTGTTTTCATTCGGCGATGAATGTCGACTGGTCGACATCCTTCGGCTGTTAGGAACTGAATCACAGCTCGCTGATCGACCTTGGACGGATTCCTTATCACACCGGCCATTATTTTAACGGTCTGCAGCACAACCAATGAATACTAGGAGAATGAACACTTACACACTTGTACATTCGTATGTGCTTATTATGTCAGATGTGACGTCATCATGCTCCTCCTACGAATGTCCACTTGGCGCAGCATGGTCGGGTTTCATTTGAACACGCCTCGTAGATACTGTTTGGTGCAGGTTTAAAGTGTTAAGGTTGACGTATAACAGATACTGCAGTAAGGGAGTGAAATATTAGAGACAGTTTACATGTACTAATTCTCAGCTTTATTAGATGGGATGACCAGTTCCTTTCCTCACTGTCTTTACCTTCTGTAGATTCACATGTCTACTTTTACATCTGGCTATACTGGAATGAGTGTTATTAGAAAGACATGATGACGGTGTATTGTGAGCGAGTGTTATTAGAAAGACAATATGACTGTGTATTGTGAGTGAGTGTTATTAGAAAGACATGATGACAGAGTATTTGAGAAACTGTTATTAGAAAGACATTATGACAGTGTATTGTGAGTGAGTGTTACTAGAAAGACATGATGACAGAGTATTTGAGTGAGTGTTATTAGAAAGACATTATGACAGTGTATTGTGAGTGAGTGTTATTAGAAAGACATTATGACAGTTTATTGTGAGTGACTGTTAATAGAAAGACATGATGACAGAGTATTTGAGTGAGTGTTGTTAAAAAGACATGATGACAGTGTATTGTGAGTGAGTGTTATTAGAAAGACATAATGAAAGAGTATGTGAGTGAGTGTTATTAGAAAGACATGATGACAGAGTATTTGAGTGAGTGTGATTAGAAAGACCTGCCATCAATGGTACCTATACCTTGTAGTGGTATGGCAGCTTGCGTACCCTGACAATCCCCAGAGCTATGCCAGTGGGAGTGTTACTCCTGGTAGGTTCAACCAAGCTGGACTGGTCTGTGTGGGTAGGGGTCAGACAAAAGCTGGTACCCTGGTCCTCCAGGTTGGGGGTTTTAGCATAGGGCTGACACCCCTGTCTATGTAAAAAAAATAATGAAGTTACGGAAACAACATCAAATGAACAAACTTTGCTGTGGCTCGTATGACTGTCAGTGGTGAAAGCCGAAAGGAAGCCACTGACATGAAAACGGATGTCCTGACCGCAAAACAGGATACAAGAATAGGATTTTGGAATGTCAGGACAATGTACGAGACAGGTAAACTAAGACAGGTCACGGCAGAAATGAGAAACTATAGGTTACACATCCTGGGGATAAGTGAGAGCAGATGGACAGGGGCAGGAAAAGTTAAAACAGCAACAGGAGAAACAGTACTTTACTCTGGAAGAGAGGATGGACAGCACAGTGAAGGCGTAGCCATTATTCTACAGAAAGGGATAGAAAGGACATTACTGGAATGGAAACCCATCAACAACAGACTGATACGATTGAGATTGAGAGGGAGATTCACCAGCACTACAATAATACAATGCTACGCACCAACGAATGATAGCGAGGTCAAGGATGAATTGTATCAAAAACTTCAGAAAGAAATGGAAGACACACCTAGATATGATCTTGTTATAGTAATGCGAAAGTTGGTACACACAATACATATAATGAAAGAACAATGGGGAAATGCGGCAGCGGAACAGCAAACGAAAATGGGGATAAACTAATAAGTTTCTGTAGCATTAACAACCTGGTCATTGGAGGAACACTTTTCCCACATAAGGAAATTCACAAGTTAACATGGGAATCACCAAATGGTCGGGACAGAAACCAGATAGACCACATCATGGTTAACGGTAGATGGAGACATGCATTACAAGATGTGAAGGTAAGAAGAGGTGCAGATGTGGGAAGTGATCACCATTTAGTAGTAGCAAAACTGAAAGCGAAACTAAGAAGGGCTGGACCAACTGTAACTACACAGAAAAGGTTTGACATCAGCAAATTGAAGGACCCCCTTACCAGAAAAGCTTTTGTGGCCGACATTAAGAAACGATATCAATTTGCCAAAAGCCAGGAAAAGACATTGACTGATGATATAGACCAGAATTTCAACACCATTTCAACAGTATATAAGGAAAGTAGCAAATCATGCTTAGGATTCCAGGAAAGGAAGAAGCAAGACTGGATAACACCAGAAACACTAAACACCATAAAGATGAGAAAGGAAATGAAAAGAAAGAAAACAGAAGCGAAGTCCCCCAGGTTAAAGCAACTATATAGCGAACAGTACAGCCAGCTGGACAGGGAAGTTAAACGCCAAACCCGAGCCAACAAAAGGAATTTCCTAGACGATCTTGCAAAACAGGCAGAAGAGGCAGCACTGAGAAATGAACAAAGCACAGTATACAAAATAACTAAATTCATCAGCGGAAAACAAGGTGCAAACAATATTACATTAGTAAGAGATAAGCAAGGAAATCTCATCAAGACAGCAGAGGGACAGGAAACAAGATGGGCAGAGCACTTCAGAGAAACTCTGAACAAGGAAATACCAGAGACACAATTGAATAATCCTGAGGCTGAAAACGATCTAGATGTAAATACAGACATTCCACGAAAAGAAGAAATCATCACAGCAATCAAAGGGTTAAAGAACGGTAAAGCTCCGGGCCATGATAACTTAAATGCTGAGCTATTTAAGACAGACCCTGAGCTAGCAGCAGAACTATTAGAACCACTATTTGCACAAGTGTGGAAAACGGGGACAACACCATCAGAGAAAGGAATAATTGTCAGATTGCCCAAAAAGGGAGATCTTGCAGACTGCAATAATTGGAGAGGAATCACCCTTCTCTCAGTTCCCAGCAAAATACTAGGCAGGATAATTATACAGAGAATTTCAAAGGCAGTAGACTACAAACTGAGGAAAGAACAAGCAGGATTTAGAAAGAACAGAAGATGTGTAGACCATATATTCACTCTCAGGAACATTATAGAGCAGTGCTCAGAATGGCAAAGACAGCTTTACATAAATTTTGTTGATTTTGAAAAGGCTTTTGACAGCATACATAGGGACAGTTTATGGAAAATACTGAGGGCTTATGGAATTCCAAGCTGCATAGTGGCAATCATAAAAAGCCTCTATGCCAACTTTACATGTAGTGTTGGGCAGAGCAACCTAACCTTCGAGGTGAAGACAGGAGTACGACAGGGATGCCCCTTATCAACCACTCTTTTTTTAACAGTCATAGACTGGGTGATGCGCTAGACAACAGAGGGCAGTCCAAGAGGAATAAGATGGACTACATTTTCTACATTGGAAGATCTGGAATATGCAGATGACATTGCACTGCTGGCCCATTCACATCAACACATCCAGGAAAAAACGGATAGACTTAATAAATTTAGCCAGCAGGTGGGCTTGAACATCAATTTAAAGAAGTCTGAGGTCATGACGCTCAATGTGAGCAACCCTGAGCCCATATCAGTAAGGAATCAGCAATTGGTACAGACAGATACCTTCACATACCTAGGAAGCATAGTAACACCAGACGGTGGGGCAGGCAAAGACATCAACATCAGAATGAATAAGGCAAGAACAGCCTTCTTTAGCCTAAATAACATCTGGAAGTCCTCCCAATACAGCACAAGCACAAAATTAAGATTATACCAGAGTTGCGTGCTTTCTGTGCTTCTCTATGGTGTGGAATGCTGGAGAGTCACAGAGAAGGAAATGTCAAAATTGTCCTCTTTTCACACAACATGCCTAAGAAAAATTCACCGCATCTTTTGGCCGAATACCATCACCAACCAAGATCTGCTTACTCGTAGCAAGCAAGAGGACATGCACACCATCATAGCTGGCAGACGCTGGAGCTGGGTTGGTCATGTCCTCAGAAGAGACCCCGATGCCATCACAAGAACAGCTATGCTTTGGACCCCTGAGGGAAAGCGAAAGAGAGGCCGACCAAAAACTACTTGGCGGAGGACTGTGGAGGCTGAGATGCAAAGAATGAACCAGAGTTGGGGCACTGTACGAAGGATGGCCACCGACCGTGCAAAGTGGAATCAATTTGTTGTTGCCCTACAAGACGCCACTAGGCGTGATGGCCACTGACTGCTTTGACGGTCGGTGGTTAAGGATCGAAGAAGAAGATTAGAAAGACATGATGACAGAGTATTTGAGTGAGTGTTATTACAAAGACATGATGACAGTGTATTGTGAGCGAGTGTTATTAGAAAGACATTATGACAGTGTATTGTGAGTGAGTGTTAATAGAAAGACATGATGACAGTGTATTTCAGTGAGCGTTATTCGAAAGAAATGATGACAGTGTATTGTGAGTGAGTGTTATTAGAAAGACATAATGACAGAGAATTTAAGTGAGTGTTATTAGAAAGATATAATGGCAGAGTATTTGAGTGAATGTGATTAGAAAGATATAATGGCAGAGTATTTGAGTGAATGTGATTAGAAAGATATAATGGCAGAGTATTTGAGTGAGTGTCATTAGAAAGACATGATGACAGAGTATTTGAATGAGTGTTATTAGAAAGACATGATGACAGAGTATCTGAGTGAGTGTTATTAGAAAGACATAATGACAGAGAATTTAAGTGAGTGTTATTAGAAAGACAATGAAAGAGTATGTGAGTGAGTGTTATTAGAAAGACATGATGACAGAGTATTTGAGTGGGTGTTATTACAATGGCATGATGACAGTGTATTGTGAGCGAGTGTTATTAGAAAGACATAATGACAGAGAATTTAAGTGAGTGTTATTAGAAAGGCATGCTGACAAATTATTTCAGTGAGTGTTATTAGAAAGACATAATGAAAGAGTATGTGAGTGAGAGTTATTAGAAAGACATGAGGACAGAGTATTTCAGTGAATCTTTATTAGAAAAACATGATGACAGAGCATTTGAGTGAATGCTATTAGAAAGACATGAAGACAGTGTATTGTGAGCGAGTGTTATTAGAAGGAGATTATGATAGTGTATTGTGAGTGAGTGAAATTAGAAAGACCTGATGACAGAGTATTGTGAGTCCGTGTTATTAGAAAGACATGATTACGGAGTATTTGAGTGTGTTATTAGATAGACATGACAGAGAATTTTAGTGAGTCTTATTAGAAAGACATGATGACAGAATGTTGTGAGTTTATTACAAAAAAGAACATGATAGAGTATTGAGAATGTAATTAGAAAGACATTATTACAAAGCATTGTGAGTGAGTGAAATTTGGTGCATGTGGTGATTGATAATAATAGTTATTATAAATCAAAAAATTAAAATTTAGTAAAATGACTATAATTATAATGGTTTTGTTTTAACTTTCTCAACCACTGACTAATGTTGACTTTTTTTCATGTTTTTCTCAATTTTAGAAATCTACTCTTGTTCTCAGTGCAACATTGCCTTCTCTGAGCTGTGGTATTTGCAGAATCATTTGAAAACCAAGCATAAAGACAAATACTGGAAAGTTAACTGTAGTAAAATGTTTGGAAATTTGTTGCCAAATGAATGGGCAAGAGTGGAAAATAAAAGAGGAAACAAACAAGAAAATAATCACATTATAGATACAATGCCAGAAAAGAGAGATATTCATGTTATAGATACAGCACCAGAAAAGAGAGATAGTCATATTATAGATACAACATCAGAAAAGAGAGATAGGCACATTATAGATACAACACAAGAAAAGAGAGATAGTCACATTATAGATACAACACTAGAAAAGAGAGATATTCACATTATAGATACAACATCAGAAAAAAGAGATAGTCAGATTACAGATACAACATCAGAAAAGAGAGACAGTCACTTTATAGATACAACACCAGGAAACACTAATGACTTAGAACTGGCAGGAGCTAAAGTGTCACAATATGTAAAGAATTTTAAGAAGAATACAGTGATCATTAATAAAGCTAAAATCAGTGAAGGGCTGATCTTACCAAATGAGGATTGTAGTAGTGAGCTAACTACACATGTTATTACATCTGAATTATTTTATGAACTCATTGTAAGTGATACTGAGAGCAGCAATCTAAAGAGGCATAAAATAATACATACAGGAGAGAAGCTTCACAAGTGTGGTATATGTAGTGCATGTTTTACTCAGAGTAGTCATCTAAAGACACATAAAAGAATACATACAGGAGAGAAGCCTTACAAGTGTGGTATATGTAGTGCATGTTTTACTCAGTGTGGTCATCTAATGACACATACAAGAATACATACAGGAGAGAAGCCTTACAAATGTGATATATGTAGTGCATGTTTTACTAAGAGCAGTAGACTAAAGATACATAACAAAATACATACAGGAGAGAAGCCTTACAAGTGTGGTATTTGCAGTGCATGTTTTACTCAGAGCGGTAATCTAAAGACACACAAAAGAATGCATACAGAAGAGAAGCCTTACAAGTGTGATATTTGCAGTGTGTATTTTACTTACAGTGGTAATCTAAAGAGACACAAAAGAATGCATACAGAAGAGAAGCCTTACAAGTGTGATATTTGCAGTGCATGTTTTACTGACAGCGTTAGTCTAAAGATACACAAAAGAATGCATACAGAAGAGAAGCCTTACAAGTGTGATATTTGCAGTGCGTGTTTTACTCAGTGTGGTCATCTAAAAACACATAAAAGAATACATACAGGAGAGAAGCCTTACAATTGTGGTATTTGCAGTGCATGTTTTACTGACAGCGTTAGTCTAAAGAGACACAAAAGAATGCATACAGAAGAGAAGCCTTACAAGTGTGATATTTGCAGTGCATGTTTTACTGACAGCGTTAGTCTAAAGATACACAAAAGAATGCATACAGAAGAGGCCTTCAATCTATTTGCAAAACACATCTAAAAGAGACATAAAAGAATACATACAGGAGAGAAGCCTTACAATTGTGGTATTTGCAGTGCATGTTTTACTGACAGCGGTAATCTAAAGAGACACAAAGGAATACATACAGGAGAGAAGCCTTACAAATGTGATATATGCAGTGCATGTTTTACTCAGTGTGGTCATCTAAAAACACATAAAAGAATACATACAGGAGAGAAGCCTTACAATTGTGGTATTTGCAGTGCATGTTTTACTGACAGCGGTAATCTAAAGAGACACAAAGGAATACATACAGGAGAGAAGCCTTACAAGTGTGGTATATGTAGTGCATGTTTTACTCAGAACATTGATCTGAAGACACACAAAAGAATACATACAGGAGAGAAGCCTTACAAATGTGGTATGTGTAGAGCATGTTTTACTCAGAGCAGTAGTCTAAAGAGACATAAAAGAATACATACAGGAGAGAAGCCTTACAAATGTGATATATGTAGTGCATGCTTTACTCAGTGTGGTCATCTAAAGAAACATAAAAGAATACATACAGGAGAGAAGCCTTAGACCTGTGATGTCAGAAGGCTTTGTATACAGTGTTAACCTAAAGCAACACAGTAATAACCATACATGACAAGAGTAATTATGCAATGTTTCAAACACTAATTCACATACATAATTGTTTCTTTGTGAATTCTAGCCCAGAAAATTGTGATGCTGTAATTTAAGAAAAAAAAACTTTTTTCACAATTGTGTGGCAAGTTTATAAATTTCTGGTTGTCAGAAATAACTTTCACAAGTTAGCTTTAGTTTTTAATTGGTTTAAGTTACATAGTTTAAAGTAACTGTTGTTGTATAAGTGCAGTTTTGTCTGACTTTCATGTCTGTGACAACTTTTTTAAATGTCTGGCTTCACTAATAAACTATTCATTTCTCCATGTCCAACACAGTTGAATGTTTCATTCATTCATTCTTAACCTTAGCTTCCCAAGGAGCATAGGCCTTCAACAAACACATGCCAAGTCTTCCTGTCACGTGCCATCAGCTCAAGTTCTCTCCACATTTTCCTCATCATTTTCACCTCTGTATCCAGCTCTCTTCTCCATATTCTTCTTGGTCTACCTCTGCCTCTCGTTTCCAGACCAAGGACTGCCTTGTAATGCTATCAAAAGGTTTCCTCAGTGTGTGTCTTATCTATCACCACCATTTTCTTCTCAGCTTGAATGTTTGAGTGACTTTTAATAACACGGATCAATTGTTTTATTTTAAGTAAGTTGTATACAGATAGATTTTGATTAATACCTGATAACGCTAATGTTTACATAAAGCTGTTTAGTTTAACTGTTAAATTAGAAATATTTGTTATTGTTCATTGATTCATGATAATGTCACAAGTTGACTTACAAAGTGTTCTTTATTTCTGCTAAAATGTTTATGTTAAATAAATTTGTAAACAAACCAAACATTATGTGTTATAATTATTCTTACTTTGTATTTGACACTAGAGTTGGGGTATTCTAAAAAATAAATGAAAATATCGGATATTTAGGCCTACAATGGTAACTTATCTGCAGGCTTCTAGTGATAACAGGATTACATAAATGGAGTCTCACATACGAGACGTAGCTGATTTTGATGCTGTCCTTCAATCCCTGTCAGATAAAAAAAAAACCAACGATCATGTTATGTTACCACAGCCGAACATCCATATATAAAGGATGGATGACATGATAGGCTCAGTTGATGATGAGTCAACTCCTGTGACTTAGTTGATGGACAACTCAATAAATGCACATCCAGGTGCCATGTAATAGGTAAAATTCGTGTCCAAGGTATCAAAAATACATTATCAGTACAGTCAGGAACACATCATTTAAAGTTAACCTCATAGCTCAAAATCGTCCCCTCCCCCCCACCCAGCCCTACTTTTTTTTTTAACATCTGTTGCATGCAAGCAGATTTTAAAGAAAATATGGAATAGGCGCACATTCCCCTGTGCTTTTAATGATTAATATCTTAAGCCCCCGTGAAAATAACACACCATTCAGAATGTCAGTGCACATTTAGTTTGAAACATATCTAGAAACTTTTATCACTATCACTTCATAGATGTAATTTTTATGATTTTTTTTCTTAAAACCACATATGTTTGTAAAAACAACCGCTCAAAATGTGTGCAATTTTTCTCTTCAGGTTATATTTAAAAAACAGGCAGTAGATACACATATTATTTAACTAGGTGTTTATGTTGTACATTTAAATGTGTGAAATTGACTGGAGAATCTTATGAATTGATTCATATAATTAATTGATATTAATAGGTGTGTGTTATGTCTTGTGAAGTGAAGACTTGATTTTAAAAATATTTAAAAAATAAAATAAAATTGTATACTTAAACTTAAATATTTCAGCTCCCGATTAATATATGGCAATAAAATATTAAGAATATCAGTGCACATTTAGTTTGAAACATATCTAGAAACTTTTATCACTATCACTTCATAGATGTAATTTTTATGATTTTTTTTCTCAAAACCACATATGTTTGTAAAAACAACCGCTCAAAATGTGTGCAATTTTTCTCTTCAGGTTATATTTTAAAAACAGGCAGTAGATACACATTTTATTGAACTAGGTGTTGATGTTATGTTGATGTTATACATCAACATGTGGGAAATTGGATGAAGAATCTTGTGAAATGCTGTAGATAATTATTTGATGTAGGAAAAGAGTCTGTCATGTTATGTGAAGTGTAGACCTAATCAAAAATAACTGGAAAAAAGATAAATAAACTGTACTCACATATGTCAGCTCCAGTTTAATCCAAAGCAGAAAAATCTCAGAATATCAGTGCACATCCATTTTGAAACACAACACATTTTACCACAATCACTTCAAATATATAATTTATATGATTTTTTTCCTACACCACAAATTTCTGTAAATACCAAACAACTATGACTAATATTATTTACACCAACTATATTCTATTTTACATTTCCCAGAAGAATTTGCCACTATTCACATGCTTTTATGGTAGTCATAAAAACATTGTGGGTGTAGATGTAGCTGGTCTGGATATCCAGTGCAATAATAATGAGAGCGCTGACATAATAACCAACTTTTTGATCTAGGAGATCACACCCATTCATTGAATTGTTGTATTTATCTATCATTTTTGGTTTGACAATGTGCTTCCACTTTGGCCCGAGAAGATACAAGGAAAACCTTGGATTATACTGCTTATATTGCCATCTGCCTTTATACCCTATTACCATTTCATTCAAACTGAGATTTTGGAATGGGTAAAAGGCACTCTGAAATTTTTGCAACAACATGTTCATAAAAGGTTCAATCTTTTCTTTTCCTTGTGAATTTTCATCAGAGGCATGAAGCATTGTATGATATAATGCTTCAAATCTACTTCTAGAAAACATCTGAAGAAACCAAGGAGTATAAAATTCTGCAGATGTAGACCAGTAGTCGCGAATGCATGGTCTTTTCTGAATCCCAATATTTATTAGGACAGCAATAAACTTATCAAGTTCATGGCGTGTGACTTTGGTCCACCGAGAATACAATGAATATTGTTTCGCAGGGTTATTTTGAATACATTTGAGTCTGGCATAATCATTGATGCACTGGGACATGAAATCTTGAACCTCATCTGTAAACAAAACACTGAAACATTTCAATGGGGTTGACAGGTCAAACCCCTCAGTCACACCTGGTGTTCTCTTTGGACAAAAGTGAAATGAATTTTGTGTCATCCCCTCAGCAATTTCTAACCACTCTGGGACATCTTGTGAGGATGCACCTGCCTCTAGACTTGTGGCAGTTCTCATAGCTTTACTTTTGGTCACAATGGTGTTTTTGCCTCTTTAGCACGCTGCGGGCGACACATGTCGCCGAAGATAACCTATGCTCTGCACGCTGGAGCTGCCATGTGTCGCCTTACGGATATCACCGTTTCTAGCACGAGGACTTGTGTACACGTGATTTCAGCCCCGTATGTTAAGTTGTAATGTTATTTGCAAGAGAGTTAGCTTCCGTTTCCGATCTTAAAAAAGCGATGGGTGTATCCGCATTTATTTTTTGTAAATTTTTTAAATCGAAATGAATCTGCATCAACACACAGCCATTTTTGCTCTAATTTTATTGGATTCTGACGCCATGCGGTGGGGATGAGATTTTTGTCTTTATAAGCGCTGATATCGGTTCTCAGAATATGTTTGATGGCTGAGATGGAAACGAAAGTAAAATGGCCTTTCAAGTATGTATAATGTTAGGGGTTAGGACTAGGAATATCGGAAAGATTTAGAATTTCGGCCGAATGTCACAGCTGACGAGAGCGTTTGTTGCTTTGCTACTGATGATGGGTGTAACGAAAAGATCGTCATTTGATTTGTATTGGTCTATTGGTCAAATGACTTTCATTGAGATGCAAGGGATATGGACCCTTCGTTTGCTGGTTATTTTTTTAAATTTTTTTTTAAATTTTAAAATAAAAAAAAAATATTTTTTTATTATTTAAAATTTTTTTTTCGTTTTTTTCATCTTTCCTTTCCTCTCTTCCTATCACATCTAATATGTACACAAACAAATTTTATATCATCAGATTCACCATTCATTTATTTATATAAATTCCAAACATGATAGCAATTGACCAAGAAACACAAAAACTATAGACATTAAGGGTCACCCACTATAGAAACGGGACGCTGTGAAAAAGAATGCAGCTGCAGGCGAAAATTTTCGCCAAAGAATGCAGCGTGCTAAAGGCTAACCTTCTCCTTTAGTGACTGAAAGTTTTGCTCTTTTTATACCAGCCCTACCTGATGCATGTTCAATCAGCTGATCGACATCGCCCTCAGAATGATCATTTTCATGAATATTCTGACACAAAGTCTTTACAATGTCTTCATTGGAATTACTGTAGTGAAATTGACCGAGATACAACGGTAAAATACTCCAAAGATAACATTTAAGGATAAAAAAACATAATGCGTAAGCTGCTGATGTACATGATCGCCTAGACCGCGGGTCATCATCCTCTATAAATTTTGCCTTGCTAGACAGGAGGGGAACGGAGGATCAAAAAGGAAAAAATATGACTGGAAAGATTGCGTAGCAAGGCTAAGGAGACGCAATTGGGGGGGATGGAGGAAAGTAAAAAATTCACGTCCCCCAAATTGACACGAGGTACGGAATGGACGCTTTTGCGATACTAAGATTTTGATTTGAATTGAGCGGCAGAACGCGGATGGTAGGAAAATTACAAAAATTTAAAAAGTAATTTTTCTTAATATTAATGTTAGGAATATAAAAATTAGCTGGCCGGATGGCCTATTCTGAGCAGTGAACTAATATGTTCTTAAATTTACAAACGGATAGATAATATTGAAGATAATGACAAAAGACAGTGTAGTTCACATCATCGCTAGACTGTATTGAATCTAAAAGTGTCACAATTTGCACACAAAAACACGACCTTGGGAACAGGTGTTCAAAGTTACTTATTATGGAGGAGAGGGTTTTTGAGCGGTAGCTGTGTCTAAATATAACTTTTTACGACAAAATTTTAAGGGGAGAGAAAGGTTGCTTCAAAAATCAAGCACATTTTTTTTAGAAACACAAGTAGAGACGGACAGACTAACAGATAACCATCCATACTTGACTGAAGCATGACTGAAATGACTTTAGTGTAGAAATTTGAAATTTAAAGTACAACTAGGCAGTGATTGGCCACAGACAATCATATCATTAGCGCTCAGACGCGAAAGTGGGGTCATTCTTCAATAATTGTTCAGTGTTAGACACAGATTTTAAAGTGTGGTGTTTTCCCATATGAAAGACAGTGAATAAATTTAGGGACGCCATACTATAGCCAGCAGCTCAGCTGAGTTTTGCTAGCAATTCTGTGTTATGTATTCATAATCTGAGCTGTGAGTTTCTATCGACAACAAAGCAGAGTCTATTCGGTGGGTGACTTTACTCGAGTGTATCTGTGCAGTTCTTGTGACAGAGACCACCATTATTGTCCGCCAGCACGGAGAGGTGGGACCGCAAGTTTTCAGCACCAGAGCTACAAAAAGATGAGTGAGCCTCTGGTCTGCTGGACATTCACCAACTATTGGTAGTGACTAATATCCCCATAAAAATTCCCACCATTTTCTGGACACGGTGTAGTCAATATAGACAGGTGTGATGAGACCACCCCAACAGCACAGACAATAAATATCCTCCCTAGTAGCTGACTACCAGAACATTTTAATAAAACTAACTATTCTAGTACTTAAATATGTACACTTTTGCATTTATTATGTAACATTCCATGCATAATTTTCATAATTTTTAAATCCTTCTTTTAAAACAAGTTCTGGTCAAAATAAAACTTGATCCAGAACAAATAAATGTAATATAATTATATCAAAAACTTTACACACGTGAGTTAGTTCAGTGTATTTTAACACTTGTTAATCTTATTAGTCTTGTTAAATATCTATGGGTATATTTATAACTATCACACCACAGTACACATCATTACCCTAGACACTTTACGTAGCTACATTCAATAAAAAAAAAAAAAAAAAAATTAAGTGTGAGGTCGTAGTGGTAGCAAGAAAGGCCTTCTGACAATTCTCAATTACATTTTATCTCAGGAGCCTTCACAGCTGGCCTCATACAATTTACATGTAGTACCATCATCATCATACAATACCATCAATACCACTACATAAATTGGGGTCTTGTCCAGGGATAATTAGCCAATATTAATATTAAGATCTCCTGGTGGGAGAAATAAAAGTAGGGAAATAAATTGTAAAATTTCCTTTAAAATTAAAAGTGTCCCTGCAGATAAAAGTTGGTGAATCTTCACAGCCAGTAATAATTAATTAGTTAACTGGTTAGTTAGATTATAGTCATAAGAATTACTTAGTGTATTTACTGGTTAGAGATTTAGCTTGTATATTATTATATTGTCTGAAAAGTATGGCTGAGCTAGCAAAGTTCCGATCAGCTGCTGTGCTCACGGCGAAGGAGATGGGAATGGATGGTCAAATTTTAATTCAATACGTAACGGCTGAATGTGATAAATATATTGAACGGGAAGAAAGGAGGTTAGCTGAAGAGAAGAGGTTAGAGGCTGATAGAGACATTAAGAGGCTGCAGATTGAGGCAGAAGAAAAACGACAGCAAAGGGAGGCAGAGGAAAAAAGGTTGACTGCCGAAAGGGAGGCAGAAGATAGAAGGTTGCAGAGGGAGCACGAATTACGACTAAGGGAGCTGGAATTACAAGGCCCGGCTCCTGAAAATGGTGCCAGCCCTTTTGCCTCAGATGCTACGCCCAGTATGGGAGCCTCAAACTCAGCTATGGGGTTTCATTTAGACCATTTTGTTGAGAAAGACGATGACATAGAAGGGTACCTAGGACGTTTTGAGTTATTAGCTACTACATATGGGTTAGAGAGAGAGAGGTGGAGTTTAAAGCTATCACAGGGATTGAGGGGTGCTTCTTATGAAGTATTTGCCAAAATGAACAGGGAAGACCAAGACAATTATGACATGTTAAAGCAGGCTTTGTTATTAAGGTACGAGAAGAATGGTGAATTTTATCGTAAGAAATTTAGAAATGCCAAACTGTTGTCTGGGGAGACATACCACCAATTCTCTGCCAGACTAGAAACCTATTTGGAGAAATGGACGGCTCTGGGGAAGACCCAAGATCTTAAAGAAATGATCATGATTGAGCAATTGAGAGAGTCCATGGCTCCAGACATGAGAAAATTTCTCATGGAACAAGGTGCAGAGAAGTTGGGGGAAATTTTAAATGTTGCTGAGAGGTATCAGGCAGCTCAGGCAGAGGTAAGTGGTGCTAAGAAGAAGCACATAGACAATTTTAAAGCTCCACAGCAATTTAATAAATTTGATAATAGAGAGCAGGGAAATAAGGGTAGGACAAATTTTGAGCGGCCAAGAAATGACTATCGCGACAGAAACTCACAGTTCAATGACCAAAAGTTCAATGAAAGAAAACCGTTGAACCAAGGAAAAAGATGGTGCAAATGGTGCAAGAAGGATAACCATAACACCGAATTTTGTAGAAGGAAACCTTCAAACATTGCTGCAATGAAGTCGGGGACGCAAAGATTAAAGGTTAATCCTAAGGGACAACAGGAACCTTATCACCCCCCAGTTTGTGAGGATGTTATTTGTAATGGGGTCACCATAAGGTGCCTTTATGATACAGGTTTGGATTATGATTCAGTTGTGAAGTCTAGCCTAGTGGACCCAAGTCAGTATACCACAGAAACAGTGGAAATACAAGGGGCGACTAAGGACATACCACTCATGACACTTCCCATCGCAAGGATAACGGTGAAAACTCGCTATGTGGAAGGAGAAATCAGAGCAGCAGTGATAGATGAACCAATCTACCCTCTGATATTGGGGTGTAGATACGTCTTCTTGGGGAATCCCGAGAAACCTGTGATCATGGCGACAGTGCAGACCAGGTCACAGAAGAAGGAGGAAGAAGGTGAACCTATAAATGCTCATCCAGAGGAGATGAGGAAGGCGCAGGCTGAGGATAGGACACTCCAGCCATGTTTTAAAAAATTACCCAAATGCCACACACCTCCGAGCAAGGGGGAATATTTCATGAAGAACAAACTCTTATACAGGAAGACAGGAACTAGATCCACTGGTCACGGACAGTTAGTTCTTCCCAAGATATATAGGGCAAACTTAATAAGGAGCTTACATGTTGGAACAGATGGTGACCATGAGAAAGTCGGTATCATCTGCCAAAAGATTGCTCGAAAATACTATTGGCCCGACGTAAATGTCGATGTTGAAAACTTTGTAGAAGCATGTGGCGTATTTCATGAGGGAACACCCACAAAGGGAAAATATGTGCAGGACCTAGAAACGCCACGGGGCAACTTTAGGCCTGAAAGGAAAACTAATTATACTCGGGTAGACAAAGTGGAATGGGAGCCCCCTTTTCACACCCAGTCTTCACTTGAATGGATTAACATGGCTACTATGCGAAGAGTACAAAGAAGAAATTTTACCCAGGATAAGATGACAATCCCTCGGTCAGACTTATATAAACTGGAAGAACAGACAAGAGAGCGAAGATCTCTCATAAACAATCTTAAGTGGGGAGACAAACCCCAGAGAAAAATTGGTAGTGGTCGATTTGTGAGTGATGATTCTAGGAAGAAAAGTCCTCATTATAGAGCTTCTAAGGGACGGGACCCGATGGGTTCCATGAAAAATAAGTATGGTAAATTAAAGATCCAGATGTAACTCTATTAAGGACCTGGACAGATGAGAAGGCGGAAGAGACTGTTACCTCATCGTATCAATACGTGAACGAACTGACCACTCGTTTGAAAGCTGGATGGAAACTGGCAAATGATAATTTGAAACAAGCCAGGAAGAAACATGCAGCATATTTTAATAGGAAGGCAAAGGACAGGGAACTGGCAGTCGGAGAGAAGGTGCTGCTTTTACTACCCGGAAGCCAGAATAAATTACAAATTGGTTGGCAAGGTCCATATACGGTTCTAGAGAAGGTGTCTAGAACAAACTATAAAATTGACAAAAAGGGGAAGGAAAAAGTTTATCATGTAAACCTGTTAAAGAAGTATCTGGACAGACCACTCCAGGAAAGCACCCCCTTATTGACCTTAGCTATTGCAACCCAGATACAAAAGGAACCACTCACCTCACATGAATACCCATTACATCCTTGTGAAACCGCAGCACAGGTAAAAGTCAGTAAGCACCTGACTAAAAATCAGAGGGAGAGAGTTCAACAAGTTCTGGAGGAACATACAGATGTATTAACAGATAAACCAGGCCATACAAATTTGCTACAGTATGACATGAAACTGGTAGACTCAAACCCAATCTGTATGAGAGCCTATTCTATTCCGTTCGCGAAGGAGAAGGCATTAAAGGAAGAAATAGATTATTTATTGAAGGAGGGGATTATTTCGCACAGTGAATCATCTTTTAGTTCTAGTGTCGTTTTGTTGAGGAAACCGTCTGGGGAACACAGACTGTGCATAGATTACAGGAAACTGAATGCTGTCACAGAAGGACAAGTGGATCCATTACCAGACACAAAACAGTTATTTGCCAGACTGAACAAGGCAAAATACTTTTCAAAGGTGGATCTTAGTAAAGGCTATTACCAGATCCCAGTGAAGCCTGAAGTGAGACCTTATTTGGCTTTTAGCACTTCGGATGGACATTATGAATTCAATATGCTACCATTCGGACTGAAAAATGCTCCGAGTGTGTTTTCAAGGATGATGCGAAAATTGTTGGACCCCCTGAATAACCCATGTATCACAAATTTCATGGATGATATTCTCGTCGCCACCGAGACCTTTGAAGAACACATTGAAGCTCTGGAGATGTTGTTTGATAGACTTCGGGAGGCGAACTTAACTGCTAGGCCAACAAAATGTTGTATTGGATGCAAAGAGTTGGAATTCTTGGGACACACTGTATATCAGGGTAATATGACCCCTGATCCTAAGAACTTGGAAAAACTGCAGAGAGCACCTAGGCCGCAAACAAAAAAGGACGTGCGATCATTTGTGTCGTTATGCGGATTTTATCAGAAATACATCAAAAATTTTAACGCTATATGTGCTCCTCTGACTGATCTGACTCGCAAGGGACTTCCAGATAAAATTATTTGGACTGCACAATGTGAACTAGCGTTCCAAGAGTTAAAGGAAAAACTCATTAGCAAGCCTATTCTCAAACTGCCTGATTTGACACAGGACTTTGTCTTAAGAACCGATGCAAGTAATGTAGGACCAGGAGGGGCTTTGTTGCAAAGATCATCTTCACCTGATGGGGAACTTAAACCAGTCGCTTATGCAAGCCGCAAATTGAATAAGGCGGAACAAGGATACTCCACAAGCGAAAAAGAATGTTTAGCATTAATCTGGGCAATAAAGAAGTTTCAAATCTATCTGTATGGTAGGACTTTTGTGGTGGAGACGGATCATCAGCCTCTCGTGTTCTTGTCTCAGGCTAAGCATGAAAACGCAAGATTGCTGAGGTGGTCTTTATTGCTTCAACCGTATCAGCTCAGTATCCAATATATCCCAGGCAAATTGAATGTCGGTGCAGATTTCCTCAGTCAGCACCCCTGTGATCAAAATTAGAGTAGTGGCAGACGTGAGGAGTAATTTTACCTATGTGTATCGCTGGTTTTGGAACTTGCCATAGGCATGTTTTCAAGTGGGGAGATGTGTAGTGAAATTGACCGAGATACAACGGTAAAATACTCCAAAGATAACATTTAAGGATAAAAAAACATAATGCGTAAGCTGCTGATGTACATGATCGCCTAGACCGCGGGTCATCATCCTCTATAAATTTTGCCTTGCTAGACAGGAGGGGAACGGAGGATCAAAAAGGAAAAAATATGACTGGAAAGATTGCGTAGCAAGGCTAAGGAGACGCAATTGGGGGGGATGGAGGAAAGTAAAAAATTCACGTCCCCCAAATTGACACGAGGTACGGAATGGACGCTTTTGCGATACTAAGATTTTGATTTGAATTGAGCGGCAGAACGCGGATGGTAGGAAAATTACAAAAATTTAAAAAAGTAATTTTTCTTAATATTAATGTTAGGAATATAAAAATTAGCTGGCCGGATGGCCTATTCTGAGCAGTGAACTAATATGTTCTTAAATTTACAAACGGATAGATAATATTGAAGATAATGACAAAAGACAGTGTAGTTCACATCATCGCTAGACTGTATTGAATCTAAAAGTGTCACAATTTGCACACAAAAACACGACCTTGGGAACAGGTGTTCAAAGTTACTTATTATGGAGGAGAGGGTTTTTGAGCGGTAGCTGTGTCTAAATATAACTTTTTACGACAAAATTTTAAGGGGAGAGAAAGGTTGCTTCAAAAATCAAGCACATTTTTTTTTAGAAACACAAGTAGAGACGGACAGACTAACAGATAACCATCCATACTTGACTGAAGCATGACTGAAATGACTTTAGTGTAGAAATTTGAAATTTAAAGTACAGCTAGGCAGTGATTGGCCACAGACAATCATATCATTAGCGCTCAGACGCGAAAGTGGGGTCATTCTTCAATAATTGTTCAGTGTTAGACACAGATTTTAAAGTGTGGTGTTTTCCCATATGAAAGACAGTGAATAAATTTAGGGACGCCATACTATAGCCAGCAGCTCAGCTGAGTTTTGCTAGCAATTCTGTGTTATGTATTCATAATCTGAGCTGTGAGTTTCTATCGACAACAAAGCAGAGTCTATTCGGTGGGTGACTTTACTCGAGTGTATCTGTGCAGTTCTTGTGACAGAGACCACCATTATTGTCCGCCAGCACGGAGAGGTGGGACCGCAAGTTTTCAGCACCAGAGCTACAAAAAGATGAGTGAGCCTCTGGTCTGCTGGACATTCACCAACTATTGGTAGTGACTAATATCCCCATAAAAATTCCCACCATTTTCTGGACACGGTGTAGTCAATATAGACAGGTGTGATGAGACCACCCCAACAGCACAGACAATAAATATCCTCCCTAGTAGCTGACTACCAGAACATTTTAATAAAACTAACTATTCTAGTACTTAAATATGTACACTTTTGCATTTATTATGTAACATTCCATGCATAATTTTCATAATTTTTAAATCCTTCTTTTAAAACAAGTTCTGGTCAAAATAAAACTTGATCCAGAACAAATAAATGTAATATAATTATATCAAAAACTTTACACACGTGAGTTAGTTCAGTGTATTTTAACACTTGTTAATCTTATTAGTCTTGTTAAATATCTATGGGTATATTTATAACTATCACACCACAGTACACATCATTACCCTAGACACTTTACGTAGCTACATTCAATAAAAAAAAAAAAAAAAAATTAAGTGTGAGGTCGTAGTGGTAGCAAGAAAGGCCTTCTGACAATTCTCAATTACATTTTATCTCAGGAGCCTTCACAGCTGGCCTCATACAATTTACATGTAGTACCATCATCATCATACAATACCATCAATACCACTATCCTATCTGGCGGAAGGCACACCACTGTGGACGGAAAGAGTTAATATTTTATTGCCATATATTAATTGGGAGCTGAAATATTTAAGTTTAAGTATGCAATTTTATTTTATTTTTTAAACATTTTTAAAATCAAGTCTACACTTCACAAGACATAACACACCTATTCATATCAATTAATTATATGAATCAATTCATAAGATTCTCCAGTCAATTTCACACATTTAAATGTGTAACATAAAAACCTAGTTAAATAAAATGTATATCTACTGCCTTTTTTTAAATATAACCTGAAGAGAAAAATTGCACACATTTTGAGCGGTTGTTTTTACAAACATATGTGGTTTTGAGAAAAAAATCATAAAAATTACATCTATGAAGTGATAGTGATAAAAGTTTCTAGATATGTTTCAAACTAAATGTGCACTGATATTCTTAATATTTTATTGCCATATTTAATTTGGAGCTGAAATATTTAAGTTTAAGTATACAATTTTATTTTATTTTTTAAATATTTTTAAAATCAAGTCTACACTTCACAAGACATAACACACACCTATTCATATCAATTAATTATATGAATCAATTCATAAGATTCTCCAGTCAATTTCACACATTTAAATGTATGACATAAACACCTAGTTAAATAAAATGGGTATCTACAACCTGTTTTTAAAAATATAACCTGAAGAGAAAACTTGCACACATTTTGACTGGTTGTTTTTACAAACATATGTGGTTTTGAGAAAAAAATCATAAAAATTACAATTATGAAGTGATAGTGATAAAAGTTTCTAGATATGTTTCAATCTAAATGTGCACTGACATTCTGAACATTTTATTGCTATACATTAATTGGGAGCTGAAATATTTAAGTTTAAGTATACAATTTTAAAAACAGATTTTAACACTTTTTTAATCAAGTCTGCACTTCACAAGACATAATACACACCTATTCATATTAGTTAATTATATGAAGCCATTCATAAGATTTTCCAGTCAATTTCACACATTTAAATGTATAACACAAGTACCTACCGAACTTATGTATTTGTCCACTGTCTATTTTTAAAACCTCACCTGTCTGAAAAAATTGCATCCATTTTCGGGCCTGGGTAAAACCCAAAAACAGCTTGGGGGGGGGGGGGATGAGTTAATAAAGGAGCAAAAAAAGTAAATACAAACAAGATGACAGGATACAGTGAAGAGCAACTGAAGATAATACAAATGATCAACCAAGGCAGAAATGAATGAACTGTAGAAAAAGTTAAATTTTTTTTAGCTCTACCACACTTATGACAATACAAGCACAATTTCACAACATATTTGACATCTAATAACTGAAGGATAGCAAGGTGAGATGAACAATTTTACAAACAATAATGGAGAAAAACAGAATAAAATTACAATTAACTTGACAACAATCACAAACTTACAAAATAACAGGATCTTCACAACTAGACAAATAATGAATCCGGTTAATTCAATTAAGGCAGTAACACTTAGCTATGTTCGCTGGCCCCTTAATTTGAAAAAAATCAGATGCAAAAGCTAAAGACCGCCCATGAATTCACGACCTTCCAATGAGGTATTGATGAATTCATAGGTCCCTTCCAACCACCCGCTTAATATAAAACATATAGATACAAAAATACATATAACATGTAAAAAAAGAACCCTGTCAAATTAGATTCTTCAAGTCCCACACTGCATGAATCAGTAAATTTACTTATCTGCTTATGTTCAAAAAAATCCTCATGGCAACAATCTCTGCGTCGGAGAACAAACGATTCAGATGCAGTGCAGTGATCAGGGTTGGACTTAGAATTTCACGATTCCTCACAACCAAGCAGGAACGCCATTTTATACGTTGACCTCCTGAAAATTTTCTTTGACAAATACTTGAATACACGCCATTATCGGGCAGAAAACAGCAAAGTAGCACCATATTTTTGGCGAAAAATCTTGATCACTTGACATGAAGCCTGTAAACTTCCAAATTTACGTGGCAAATACAGTTAATTCACATAAGGTCTGTCAGACACGACTGCAGACGGCAACTCTTGTAGAAATTGCGGCTATGCATTCTACCGTACACGTTCAAAATATGTCATCAGACTTGAAAAATTCATGGGCAATCTTGACATCGTTTCAGATTCCGGATTGGGGCCACCATTGTTGCATTAGCGGGGTCTTATTATATTTCTTATAGAATGTTCTTGTGGGGTAACACACTGGTTACTTTGGCCAAGAAAACTGTTAATGTTAGACATCCAGACCACAGCATACAAGCTACATAAAACGTTGTAGTAAAGTCATTAAGGCGCAGTGGCACGGACACAAAATGTTTATTATAACTCGAGACGTTGCTCCATATGCATGTTACACATCCAGCCAATATATTATGGCATTCTTTATGCAGTCAAAAAAGGGGTCTCTGTACTGTCGTAGCTCGAAACACTGTCGTTTTTCGACTACAAAGTTTATTTAATTCAGACTCACTTTTTCAACAGAATCCAGTGCTGGAACATCATGGGGATTTGATACAATATGAATATATATTAGGAGCTAAGAGACATGCATCCACTCGCCATAACAACACACTTAGAAATCCCTAGCAGCCGATCTCTCACGTCTGCCAATTGCAACTTTGACGTCTGTCGACCTAGCTCGAAGCAATGACTAATGATGTCGACACACATGTTATGAATTTTACTTATAACAATGGTGTTATGCCAATATTTCCTTGAATATGCGTATACTAGGGGTGATGTGGTCAGCATCACGCCGGACGCCTTAACCTTCCAAGAGTTGCTCTGGTACCCAATTCATGAGGCTGGGTCGACACCGGAGCCGTTTGTCGTCTAAAAAAATTCCACCTCAACTGGAGATTGAACCATAGACTGCCGAGCTATGAAGCCAGTGTGCTACCGCGGCTTGATAGTTTCTGTAGCTACTTATTTTATATGATGTGTCTGCCAGCCTCATGCGCAGCCTCATATTTGTTGTCCCTAACGACACACCTGAGGTCACAGTAGATGTATTCTTTGTTTATCTCCTCACTGGCCCACAGAAACAACGCGGGGCCCACAGAAACAACGCGGGGCCCACAAACCATACTGACATTTTTCTTTTCGTCCTTAACCTTCAGCTCCAGAACAAATGTGTGCCAGGTCTTCCTGTTCTGTGTCATCTGCTCAAGATATGTTCATGTTTTCCTCATTTCTTTCATTACTGTCCTTAAAGTTCTCATCTACATGTGTCTTTTTGTCTCCCTTTATCTGTATTAGCAGCAGTTGCCTCTTCAGTCATGACTGACTATGGGAATGCGCCCCTTAGGTGATAGCCCTCAGCTGCTTTTTAACATGGTGTTCTTTTCAGCGTGTTCTTTTATCTTCTCCTTGTTGTGAGATTTTCTTTTCGCCCAGTCTGAGGTGGCTCCTTAAGGATCATCGCCACTTGATGCGATCGGCAGCTGCATCCTCCCAAGTTGCTGAATTTATGTCCAGTACCTTCATGTTCCTCTATTACCCTGGAGATTTCAGAACAAACATTATCTGGTAATGTTATCAACAGGTTACCTCAGTGTGCATCGAGTCCATCTCCAGTGTCATCTTCTCATTTCTCGCTCCAGTGCCACTTGACTATTTTTTGTCATCAGTTCTACATTAATGATCTTCATACTACTACAATTATTCTATTCTACGTAAGCACCTGTTTATGAGAGTCTTTAACTTCTTGATTGCCTTGTTTATGGTTCTCCATGCTTCCTTTAAGAAAGGAAATCTAAACATGTGCAAGAATTACAGAATCATTAGCCTTATTAGTCATCCAAGTAAAGTGATGTTAAGGATACTTTTGAACAGAATAAAACAGAAATCAGAAGAAATCTTGTCCGAAGAACAGGCTGGCTTTAGACCAAAAAGAAGTACCTCAGAACAAATCTTTAATATTAAATTACTGATCGAAAAACATCTCCAGCATCAACGCGATTTATACCATAACTTCATCGATTTCACAAAAGCCTTTGATCGAGTCTGGCATGAAGGCTTATGGCAAATAATGAGAAAATTCAATTTTGATACCAACATCATAGATATCATTGAAGCACTCACTATACAAGGACGCAAGCAGTGCTGTTTTTGCAAGCAATGACATTGGAGAATGTTTCAAAACCACTGTAGGAGTTCGTCAGGGATGTATCCTGTCCCCGTTGCTCTTTAATATATATCTAGAACATATTATGCAGGAGGCTCTCTACGATTATAAAACAATCATATCGATTGGAGGCCGACCTCTTTACAATCTACGTTTTGCGGATGATATCGATCTTATAGCTGGAACAGTATCAGAACTTCAAGACCTTACCTCTAGACTGGAGAAAGTAACAAGAATAGATGGGAAGGACATTAATATTGAAAAAAGCAAGATATGGGCAAACAGCTATAAGAAACATGTTCCGACCAACATTACGTTAAATGGGCAAACGTTAGAAGAAGTTGAGATCTTTAAATATCTGGGGTCCACTATATGTAGAGATGGAAGATCAAGTAAAGAAATCAAGACAAGACTTGAGATGGCCTCAGCTGCCATGAAAAGGCTGAATGTGATCTGGAAAAGTAACATCAGTTTTCCTGTGAAGATCAAATTATACAAATCACTTGTATTATCTATTCTTTTGTATGGGCGTGAAGGCTGGACACTCACTGCAGATATGGAGCGAAGGATTCAGGCTTTCGAGTATAAATGTTATAGAAGAATTTTGCGCATTTGCAATAAAGAGCACAAAACAAATGTCTATGTTAGAGAGAAAATAAACACCTATGCAGGCCGCCAAGAACCACTTTTGTCAGTAGTGAAACGTGGAACGCTTGCCTGGTTTGGGCATGTAACGCGTCATGACTCCCTTTCAAAAACGATCCTCCAGGGATCAGTCAAAGGTAAACGGAGAAGAGGAAGGCAAAGAAAATCCTGTGCTGATAACATCAAAGAATGGGCAGGGCACGGTTTTTCCACACTTGTAAGCAATGCTGAGGATAGAGAGCAGTGGAGAACCCTGTTTGCTGATGCTTCCACCGTGACACCCCTACGACCCATGAAGGGTTATCTGTTGAGATGAGATGATGATGCTTCACATTAAGAATACATGATACGTTTCGTTTCCAGCAATGTTTCACATTAATAACAACGGATGGAAGATGCATCTCAGAAGTGAAGAGCAGAATAGCTCAGGCAAAAGCAGCATTCTATAAAATGAAGAGTATTTTATGCAACAATTCTTTGTCAACGGAAGTAAGAAAGAGAGTTCTTCAGTGGGATGTAGATCCAATTCTGACATATAGAAGTGAGTGATGGACAATTAGGTAAACAGGTGGGAAGGCACTAGAGGCCACAGAGATATAGTTTTACTGAAGATTGTTAAAAATGCCATGGACAGCCAAAAAGAGTAATGAGGATTCCCTGAAAGAGGCCAAAGCTCAAAAGAAACTTATTTCAAAAGTTAGAAAGAAGCAATCCCATTTTTTTCCACATGTTTCATGTCAAATATATCCCTTCTACAGACTTTTATAAATGGGTGCTTGCGTAGAATGGAGGGATTAAAATGGTATGACAAGGTTACCAACGTGGAACTGATGACAAGAACTAGACAAGTGCCAGTGGAACAAGAGATGAGAAGAAGACGATGGCGATGGATAAGACACACACTGAGGAAACTTGTTGATAGCATTACAAGGCAGTCCTTGTTCTGGAACCCCTAGGGCAAGAGAGGCAGAGGTAGACCAAGAAGCACATGGAGAAGAGAGCTGGAAACAGAGGTGAAAATGATGAGGAGAACGTAGAAAGAGCTTGAGATGATGGCACGTGACAGGAGGACTTGGCATGTGTTTGTTGAAGGCCTATGCTCCTTTGGGAGTGGAGGGTTATGATGATATCCCTTCTTACCTGAAGACGTGCTCAAACTTTCAGATTGTATGTCAAATGTTTCCCTTCTTACCTCAGAAACATACTCAAACTTTCAGATTTCATGTCAAATATTTCCCTTCTTACCTCAGAAACATACTGAAGTTTTCAGATTCCATGTTAAATATTTCCGTTGTCCCCCTCAGGGACATATTGAAACTTTCAGTTTTCATGTCAGATATCTCCTCACTTACCCTCGAGACATGCAGAAACTTTCAGATTTCATGTCAAATATTTCCCTTCTTACCTCAGAAACATACTGAAACTTTCAGATTCCATTTTCACCCTCAGGGATATGCTGAAACTTGGCTCATCCAAACCCTGGCCCGAGGCAATGAAGCAATTAACAGGTCAAGAAAAGATGAGTGCAGAACCTCTTATGGAGTACTTCAAACCTCTGCTTCACTTCCTTCGTGAGGAAAATGGAAATGATTATGGATGGGATCCTCAGGGCTGTCATAAAATTAACCGTGATACAACGTTAAAATATCTCCAATGATACAACGTAGGGATAAAAACTAATGCGTAAGCTACTAGAATACATGATCGCCCACGCCGCGGGTCACCACCCGCCATGAAATTTAAATTGTTAGACGTGGAGGCAAAACGTTTACCCTTGGAGCGGGATGAGAACGGAGATCAGAGGAAAAAATATGACTGAAACGTTCTTGAAACTAGCAAGGCTAATAGGACGCAAATTGGTGGGGCAAGGAAAAAAAAATTCACGTCCCCAAGTTGACACAAGGTAAAGAAATCGACAAAAGGGACCTTAGCTATCATACGCCACAGTCATTTCTTGGACGCTTTTGCGATAACTTAGTCCGTTTATTTGAATGCAGTGATGAACGCATTTCAGAAGATTCTAGAAAATATTTGAAAAGTAACTTTTTCTTAATAATAATGTTAGGAATATAAAACCTAGCTGGCCGGATGGCCCATCTTGAGCAGTGAAATAATATGCTTTCATTTATACAGACGGATAGATAATAAGAAAGATATTGACAAAAGACTGTGTTGTTCATATCAGCGAGCGTCTGCATTGAAACAAAAATGTCCCTAATTTTCAAAAACTGTAGCCTTGAGACTCAAAGTGCTAAAATCTAGTTGGTATGAAAGAGAGGGGATGGGCTGGAGAATTGTGGCTAAAAATAACTTTAAAGGCAAAATTGTGTAGGGGAAGGCAGAGTTGGTTAAAAAAAAACAAGTGTGTTTTTTGTGAAACGCAAGTAGAGACGGACGGACCAACAGACAATAAGGCATACTTGACTGAGGTATGACTGAAATGACCTTTTGGTAGGAGGTTTGAATTTGAAAAGAAAAAGGCGGTGATTGGCCATAGATGAATATATTATCGGCGCTCAGACGCGCATTTTTGCCATTCGTCATAAGTTGTCCTAGTAGACACAGTAAATAATATAGTGGTGTATTCCCAGAAGCAAATTGATATCTTTAGAGGGACGCCATACTAAAGCCAGCAGCTCAGCTGAGTTTTGCTAGCAATTAACTGTGTTCTATATTCATAATTCTGGTAAGACTGAAAGTATTTCTTTGTATATTTTAATATGTGTTTAATGTTTCGAGTAATTTGATACTGCCATATCAAAATCTATCCCTTACAACAAGTAAGGATTCGCTCTAGACCCCCCGCCCCAGTTCAGGGTCTAGAGATAAATAAAATACATAAACTCCAGCAAGAATTATGAAGGACAGATTAAGTGTTGAGATCAGTGGAACATATCACCTATCCTATTCTATGGCAGAAAGCTAATGAACATATTTCAGAATATGTAGTCTGGGAGAACTTATCCTATGTGAAACCAACTTGGTAAGATGTGTTGTATGGTCAAAAAGATCTGACCCGTCTATGTGGTGTTGTTGTTGTGTGTAGTGTTGTGTCCAGAAATGGGTTAGAGGATGGAATTCTGACACATGACCAATACTTTATTGCAGAGCTGTGAGTTTTTATTTGGCACCAATGTGGTGTCAAATGATGAGTTACTAATACAAGAGTGGACCCGTGCGGTTTATATTTTGGCAGAGCAGCCTGATATTGCCCCCAAGCACGGAGAGGTGGGGCCACCAGATCTCAGCACCAGAGCTACACATTCAAGCTACGTGAGCGTCTGGTCTGCTGAGAATTCACCAACTCAACTTATTTTCTAACACACCCATAAAATTTCCATCAAATAACTGGACAATGTGTAGTCGCCATAGACAGGGAGTGATGAGGCCACCCCAACAGCACATCCATTAAGTGTTCTCCCAAATAGATTACAACTAGAAACAGTAGTAATATTAACTAGTCTAGTAACATACATATGTACACACCTTTCATTTATTATGTCATATTCATGCATTTCTTTCATAATTGCAAAACCTTTCATATGTTCTGACCAAAATAAAACCTTGGTTCAGAACAAATAAATTTAAAGAAAATTACTATCCAATTTTACACATCTCGAGTTAGTTCAGTGTGTTATAACATTTTCTTAATATTATTAGTATTGTTAAATATCATTACCCTAGATCTTTAACGTAGCCACATTCATCAGAAAAAAAAGATAGGTGTGAGGTCGTAGTGGTAGCAAGAAGGGTCTTCTGAAAATTCACAGCTACACTTATCTCAGGAGCCTTCACAGCTGGCCTCATGCATCACATTAAGTAATATCTCAATCATACAATACCATCAATCCACTACATATATTGGGGTCTCTAGTCCCGGGATAATTAGCCTATCAATAATATTAGGATCTCCTGGGGGGAGAAATAAATTAGGGGAACACATTTTAAAAATTAAAAGTGTCCCTGAAAATAAAAGTTTGTGAATCTTCACAGCAAGTGGTAGTTAATTGATTAATTAATTAATTAGAATTATTTTAGACTAGAGTAATTAGAATTACTTTAGTGGTTGGAAATTTTATCTTGCACATTGCTAGATTTGTTTAAAAAGTATGGCGGAGCTAGCCAAATTCAGATCAGCTGCTGTGCTAACGGCAAAGGAGATGGGAATGGATGGTCAGATTTTAATTCAATATGTAACGGCTGAATGTGATAAATATATTGAAAGGGAAGAAAGAAGATTAGAAAAAGAGGCTGAAAGAAAATTAGAGTCTGAAAGGTTGGCTGAAGAGAAGAGGTTAGAGGCTGATAGAGAAATTAAGAGGCTGCAGATTGAGGCAGAAGAAAAACGACAGCAAAGGGAAGCAG